>VXAL01009188.1:1901-52990 GCA_013399475.1 Chauna torquata
CAGATTAGGATTCTCTTTTGTCCTTCACCTTCAAGTTGAATTAACTTTCAGTAGGCATAACCTATCAGCTTTATAGGTTACTTATGTTGGGAAGAACTGTATTTGCACATGGTTAGATTTTGCATTCTTTGCATTTCACACATAAAAGTATTAGATACAGATCCGTCTCCACCTCAGTAGCAAGAAATTTCTGCAGTGGAAAATTTTGTTTCTTAAGATACGAAGATTTAAACACTGGTTCCCTCAGTGCCATTTTCCGTGAAACTGAAGCTACAGCAGCAGTTGAGGAGAGACAGTAATGACCTTTCAAACATAGAATTTGAAATGCAATTTAAAAATGAGCTGTCTGTTCTAAATTCTTCATCCTGTTCCACTTGCAAAGAAGATCTCTGTGTGCTAGATTAACTGAAGTATATTTGATGCTTCCGCAATAAACATTAAATATTAGGACTATTACAGTAATCCAGTTTAGAATAATCTGTACTTGTATGACTAAACCTGTGGCTCATGAAGGAAGGAGTGTTTTCTAACCAAACAAGAGATGAAGAAAAAATTGTCATTTTATGACTACTCGGCTATCTGCAAGTTGTACTGAGTGCAGTAAAACTCGTTAATTTCTCTGAAGTTGTCCCATTGGTAACAGTGAAGTTATATAAAAGCAGGTGGTCTTATTTTAAAGTCTGCTTCTGTTTCAGACGTGAAGGATGTGCTTGTATTTTTGAAAAGCCTGTCTTGTTTTCCAGCAATATTTGTCTAATAAAAGGCAAAAATACTCTTTTTACAAATAACGTCTCTCAGTCTTATATAAATGTTGGTTCAATTATAGCTAGAACTAGAAACATTAGCATTCAACTTCAAAAGTACTATCAACATTTTCATTTTACTCCTTTATCAATACAAAGCTGCTGATAGTCTGTAATATACTCTGTAGTAGAGTTTTAAAGTGAAAATTATATCAGCAATGCAAAGCCAGAGATAAACCTAGTTGTACAACAACGCAGAAAAATTCTGTTAATGGGAACAGTGTATACTATATAGTATAGCTACATTACTCATGTAGTAATGATGGTTTTAATTTCTGAAAATGTCTTTTTTTTTTTAAAATCTCAATCATAAACAATCCATTCATGTAATAGCTTTTAATATTACATTATCCTAACAAATTTCCATAGTCATAAAGATTTACGCTTTCTTAAACCTTTTTAAAAAGTGGAAGTAATCAGTATTTTAAGAAACAATTCGTAGCAGTTTTAAATGTTTTTTCTTTTATTTCAAAGTTGGCCTTGATATACAGCAAGCATATACAGCCTTTTACTTAACACCGAGAACAGTTGGAGGTAAAGTAGTTATAAATAAAAAACTGAAAGCTGAGTCTTCACCTGATGTGTATTATGGCTCACCACAAAGTCTGCCAGCAGCAAAAGTAGATACAGGTAAACAGTGAGATCACACCATCTGACTAGTACCAAAGTCAACATAAAAATGAATTTTATTTTTAGTAGAGAGTTAGATCTTTATTTATCCATACTGTTTCTTTCTCAAGTGTAACAAGAATATAGAGCTGCTGTTTCTGCTTGTCAAGTGCTACAGTGCAATTCTTTGATGAATTTGAAAGTAAGAAAAATCATGTGTGTTTGCTGTCTAATACTACTGCTTGAATTTGGGAATGGTGGTAGTGTCTCTGTTTTTTCATAGTGTTTGTTAATGTATTTCCAATTATATTGTTTGGGCAGCCCAAAGTTTTGTTGAAGGCAACAAAACTCTAGTGACCTAGATTACTTTTAGTCCATCTTACACTGCATGAGGTACTCTCTCAACAATACATACAAAATAAAAAATGAGCATTTCTGTGTTGTATTAATCTAGGAAGCAGATCTAAAGAAGAGAATACCTACAAGAAATATGGGAATAGAGAGTGCAACCATCGCTGTAAAAACAAAGATGTGTGTGGACATGACTGCTGTGAGTTTCATTAAATCTGTATTTCTGTTACTTTTAGATGAGTATAATTTACAGTGGTTCTATTTATACCAACGTCTATATTAATAGAAGCAATGCAAGCAAGAGAGGCTTAAGTTTTTGCTATGATGCAGTCATAAAAGTAGTAATAAAACTTTTATAGGGATTACAGTGACTAATAATATGTTTCAGATCATCTAGCATATGATTTAACAGCAATGTCAAACTTGACTTTTTATGTAAATATTAGTGTGTTATTTTAACTTGTGTATTAAATCTTTTGGTATCTTTTATTAAAAGATACTAAATGTAGTGGCAAAGCCTCCACTGATTTGGAAAGAATTAGGATTTATCCCTTCTAAACTAATCTGTAGATTCTTTTAATTCCCTTTTACAGGTAAAACTGGAGTGCCTCCAAAGTCTGAGATGAATGGAGATTCAAAGTTTACTTTGTACCTAGCTGATTTAAGGAGCAGGAACTCTATTTCATCTGTACCCCCAGTAAAGCGGTTAAAGGTTCATTTGAATACAGTCAGCATTTAAGTAGATTTATTTTAATCTGTTATGTATTTGTATACATTTGTTTGCAGTGAGCATTTCATAAGTAAATACGTACATGCAAGTTTGTCTGTGTGGAATGTGAAAAACAAAGTAGTAGGAAGGTACTAAAGGCCAAGGAATCTTTGACAGGTTCCACTGGTGTTTGGAATGCTTCTGATGGTACGCTTCTCTGCACATACTCTTTGTTTTTACTTTTATGTCATTTGATAGATTGTGGTGGGTGAGGTACAGAGGGATTGTTGGAAGGTACTGTATTGTGACTGGGACTTGGTTTTGGCAAAATATCAACTGAATGAAAACAAATGTATCAAAGTAATGCTACTAGGGGATCTTTTTGCATTGACAGAGATCCACTTGTTTATGAGAAAACTAACCATGTTGTTTTAACCTCTGAAGGATTTCAAGCCTTACACTCTATATATTTGAATGTAGTGCCAAACAAGTCTCTGCAGCAAGAATCACACTTGAGATATTGGAGTGTTTTATTTCCTCCTCACAGTTTTTTTGTTTGTTTCTTTCTTTGCAATAAAGAAAGATTTAGCCTGCAGCTAATACGGAAGAGAGTTAATGATACCTAGTCTGACTTTGCCAAGCCACTTGGATAACCACAGCAGAAGCATGTAATTCAAACCTTTTCAATGGATCCCAAGAGATAACTAGACATCAGAAAGATTTTACGTGTGATCTTTAAAAATATGCTAACTTGATACAATGTTAATAATGTAATTCAGATCATTAAAAAATGTTTTTCAATGTTTGTCTTATCAGTTACAATAACCTGCTTTTTTAGATGCAGATGTTAAATCGAGCTCAAAATGTGGATCTCAAACAATTTGTTTTTGCACCTAAATCCTTGATGCCAGCATTGTCAAGGTACTAATTAATAATAATTTAAAAAAAGTCTTATTTTAGGTAGCATGTTAAATTTTAACAGCGAACAACTGTTTTCTGAGTAATTTTTTTAGCTTTCTTCAACTGTTTTACTGACATATTACTGTTTTTTTTTAAATAGATCTGGCAATAAACAGTCATTGTCTTCACCTTCGGTGGGCCAGGTAGATAATAGCCGAGGAACATCTCGGAAACAAATGCAGTCCTGGAATTATGGAGAGAGTGGTAAGTTATTGCTAATGTTTGAAATTGTAATTTTCACTGTTTTGAGTTGAACATACCTTGTAAACTCAAACTTGCTGAAATCACAACGGCAACTAGTACAGCGTTATAGAACACAATGTATAGGTAAATACAGTGGCCTTAATTGGCTTTCTTTCTTGTATCAGTAAGAATTGCAAATGCAGATCTAAGCCTGTACATGTATCTTTAAAAAAAAAAAACAAACAGTAATGAGTAAATTCAAGTATATGAGGGTACAAATCTGTGAATACTTCCTATAGCGTGTTTCCACTGAAGCCGCTTGTAATACAAAAGGTATTTACCCCTATATACCTTTTCTTCTTTTCCTTTTCTACTGGAAGAAGTAAGTGAAATAGGAGCTTTAGTTTGGTTGTTAACAAAATGTGACCATTCAGTAACTAAGTTCATAACTAGTGAAACATCTCTATCTGGGAAAACATTTCTTCATTCTGTTTCTCTTGCACTGAAAAGGACATGAATGTTTCTACATCTGGGGTTAAATGATCAGTCTTTGTTATCAGTATGTAACCATGATGTTCTCCTTACCACATGCCTTTTGCTGTTGTGTTTGGTGACTATAGATTGATATGAATCAGGTTTTGATTATCTTTGGTTAAATAAGTAACAGCTCCAATGTTTAGTTCATACTCAGACATGTAGGAAACACTCGGCTGAGATAAATTGATATATCTTTTTAGCTCATACTGCCTTAAGTGGTGGCAGCTGTACTGCATCATTTTCATTTTTATTTAATATTTTGAAGATGGGATTGCAATCCTATTCCTTTAAATTAATACTTCAGATTTTCCTGCCATACTCATTTACTGCTATATTTGTTATCCAGTCTTAAGATGGAAGACTGTAGCATAACCATATCATCAGTTGCTCTGTGGAAGCCAGTTAGTATATAATATGATTGTGTTATAAGAATACATTCACAGGAAGACAGATGAATGTTCCAGTATAGCTATACTCTATGCTGAAGTACATCTTGAGGCAAACCATACAGCATCATGGTAGATATTACTGACTTAAAACCAGATCTCTTGGATAGTACCAGAAAAGGTAATCTTGGCCATATTTACTGGGCTAGCTACACTTTAAAAATGCACCAAAAATAGTTCTAATGAAGTAAGACATCAAATTCTATGATTTATATAGGGTTAAATGCATCTGTACTATGGTGTCTTTTCATTCTATATAAATAAATGCAGGGAATTAAAAATATACTGTAAAATTGTAGTAATCTAAGCCTGTGGTTTAGGTATTTTAAAGTGTATGTGTGTCTCTCTGCAATAATGCACCATATTGACTGTGCATGACCCAAAATTACGGTAGAAGTGCTTTCCAGGTGCTTCCAGTGTCTGTGGAACAGAATTTTTTATTTGAGCCTGTCCTGCTTCCCCTCTGTTGAAAGGGGAGTCTAGATCAGGGTTCATCAGGCATATTAGGGCTATGGCAACAGAATGAAGCACTCTGTGGTGCTGGAGGGGAGTATGGCAGAAGAGATATGAAAAAAATAAGCAGAGAATTGGATCAGTGGTAAAGAAAGAACGCAACAAATGAAAGGGAGAGAATGTGGAAAATCATCTTTGCACCAGAAAAAAGTATTTTAAAACATTAAGTATCACACTAAGAATTTTAACAATAATGCTTGAAAATGTGTTTGTCATAGCTAGTTCTTAGGCATTGGACTGGATGAGAGGAAGACAGCAAATAGTGTTTTGGAAAACTGAAGAGAATAAAGGACGGAATTAAAAGTATTAAATTTGGCATCTAATAATACTTCTGACAAAGGGAAAGAATGGAATTGCAGTGATTGAAATAGTGATTTTTATAAAGCTTGTTCACTAGAATTTTCAGTGAGGATAATTTTTTTTAAAATAACACTTAGGAAAAAGTGCATATGTAACAACCTTCCTTTCAGTAGATTGAACAACTGGTCTTGAAGCATAGAGAAGTTTTTGTTGTACTTGTCCATGGATTACAGATTTCTCTTTGAATCATTCAGTATTTGTAAATGAGAAAAGCCAAGAGACAATGGCATCAAAAAATGTCTTTATTTTTATATTTAATGCATAACTTGACTAATACAGATAAAAGCAGATGCTGTTTTTCAGGTGCTTCGGATGTGAACTCTGAACTGAGAGATGACATTTGGGATGATCTTGATGATGAAATATTAGTATTTGCTAGCAACTTTTCCAGTAAAGAGTTAGGTAAGATTGTTTTAGCAAAATAAATTCTTTTTATATAGAAATTATTTTACAGAGTTTTTTACACCGACAGGTAGCTCAGCTCCTCCACATTGCTCCATTATTCCGCCTCCTCAAGAGAAAAGGGGGAGAAAATATGATGAAAAAAGCTCATGGGTTGGCAAAACAGACTTAGCATAAGGGAGATTAATATATTTTTTTTATTTATTGATAGCAGACTAGAGCAGTGAGAACTAAATGCAAAGTAAAAACAACTTTGCCCCATCTTCGACGTCCTCCCCCCGAGTGGCACAGGGGAATGGGGGTTGCGGTCAGTCCGTAGCACTTTATCTGTGCCGCTCCTTCGCAGTCACCCTTCCCCTGCTCCAGCATGGGATTCTACCCACAGGATGCTGTCCTTCCCAAACTGATCCTGCACAGGCTGCAGTTCTTCAAGAACTGCTCCAACATGGGTTGGTACCACAGGGTGCATCCTTCAGGAGCAAATTGCTCCAGCATGGGTCCACGGGTGGCAGCTCCCACCAGACCTCCTGCCTCCTGCGTGGGCTCCTCTCCACAGGCTGCAGCTCTGACCCAGAGTCTGCTCCTGCAGGGGCTCTCAGTAGGCCACAGCCTCCTTCAGGCCACATCTGCCTGCTCCAGTGTGGGCTCCTGCATGGGCTGTAGCGTGGATACCTGCTTTTCAAACTATTTTTTATGATATTATATAAAATATTTGCAATGGTTTTTTGGCTGTTTTGTGACTGTTGTAAAATTTTCATTCTTACATGGAACATGGAAATACCTGCCTTCACATTCCAGATGAGCATGAAACACATTGCAAGTATACAACGAGCAAAGCTACAAGTGACATTTCAAAAGAGTAAGCATTATATAATTTATTGCAATTTTATTCAGTTTTGTCTATATTTTACATGTATTTATGTTCACATGTATAATTAAATGTCGTTAAAGGTCATTCACTGATTAAAATTGAGTGAAATTTCAACTTTAAAAAGATAGGAATTGTTGAATAATATGAAATGATTTTTTATTTAAGTGTGGAGGGAAAATCCTGAACTGAAAAGTAAACCATTTTGCACTTCTGTAAAAATACTTAAAGTATTCATCTTCATATTTTCAGGTCTTGCACATCACAAGGTGAGACTGGTATTCAGAACCCTTTTTTTTCTGTGCTTAATAGCTCATCGAAAGTGGAATTATCTGTACAGAGTGGACATATAAATATGGTGAGTAAAAATATTTCTGTAACAGGATTTCTTATAATGTAATTAGTCTTTCACGTGTAAATATATTTATTGTATCTGACATATGAATCAATTTGGACGTACTGGGTTTCTGAACCTCTCTGAGTTGTCCAAACCTGGAACAAGCATGCATTCTGTGTTCGATGTGATGTTCATGATACAAAGAGCTAGGACTTGAGTTCACTAGTACTATAGAAGCTTTCACTTGAATTCACTTCATATAGAATGATTTCGACAATATCTACTCAATTTCCTGTGATTCTGCAAATTGTTCAAGCATGTATTTATCTTAAATGTGCTTAAGCCTTGTCAATTATAATATCAATGCAAATATCTGTACTATGTACTACAAGAATCTGGCAGTTTGTCTTTCGGCTAGTTATTTTAACTATATACAGTTTTTAATGTTTTTCTTGCAGTTCAGTTTTCAAGAAAAAAAGCATTCAAATCCTTCACAAGATCTGAAAAACATACAGTGTTCTTCAGTCTCAAAAATAATCTCGGACTCTCCTAAATACACTAGGAAAGAGGATTTTTTTATTTTCACAAAAGAACAGGAAGAAGAAATGGAGCCCAGGTAATGAAAAGTTGTATATATTTTTGTGTTGCTTCAGTGTTTTAAGTGCTTAGTTCTTCATTGCAATTTGTTATTTTATTACAAATGCATATTTAAAAGATGAATTTGCATGGAAGTAGTAGCAGTTAACTTTTCTTAGGAAGGAAAAGACTTGACAATTATTTTGCTTGTCTTGATACCTCTTGGCTATACTTTTGCTTAGTGTTCCTGATTTCATAGATCTTGATGTACTGTCCCTAAATTTTTTTTTTTTGCTTAATCTTCATTAGATATCTTCTTGATGATGAAATCAGTGATGTCAAGCCCTTACTTGGACTATTTGATGACATACTGTAAAACATAAACAAAATATATTGTAAGCACTGACAAAAATTTTAGTTATTTTATCAGAATGAAGCCTTCAAATACTGTTAAGAGAATTTATTTTCTGTTGTGTTAACTGTTTACCAGTAGCAGGATTACTGCATAGAGTAGATAATTTAAAAAAAAAAAAGGTTGATGTCTAATTAATGGAACTCTGGATATATTATCTCAGTTTGAAAATTGCTTAAATCTCTGTTTGTTGACCTTACTGTTTTCAGAATTGCAAAGAAAAATATAGGAATGTGTCAAAGGAGTTCTCAAGCTGAGGATGTTTCTATAGATAAAGTAAAAATCACATAAGAGACAGGAAACAGTTTATTGCATGTCCTGCTCCTAAGTACTGTTTAAATGAATGAAAGACTCTTTCCTCAGAAATTTCTTAAAGCTTCTTGGTTTTGCCTGTCAGTTTTTCTAATGCTGAATTTTTCATAATACTGAGTCTGTAAAATAATTAGATTTAAAATAAAGTAATAGATTGGTAAGTTATTCTAGACTATATTCCTTTTGACAATACTATCAACTTGTTAATAAAAAAGTGCAACTTCCTTCATGCAAATGTTTCCTGGATTTCAATAAAACAGTTGTTTAATGTCTATAAACAATATTCTAAAGCTGTATTCGACTGTTGACTTTGATACTTTAAGTCAAAAAACAGACATGCATGCATCCCAGTACAAATTTAGGCAACCAAGTATCCGATTTCGATGTCTTCTTACACTTCTAGTGTTTAAACAGTAGACCTTGCAAGTTCAGTGGGCAGAAAAATATATGATATTGCCTAAAATCCATATGACGAGAATGTTAAATTTCACTGTTAATTATTCAAAATGTGTGGAATTTAAATATTAAAATCACACTTGGAACCTTAGCTGTTTGTTCTTGCAACATTGTTTGCAGTACAACCAAATACAACTGTGTTTTGCTGAGCTACATGGTTGCATGTTTCTTGGCTAATATGTTACTTTACCCCTGTATTTCCTTACACCTTTGACTGACCTTGGGGTATAAAACTTTCTCCGTATGAAAGAATGGCCGAGCACAAGCAGACTCAACACTAAAGCAGTCCATAAGTTTTTGACTGTGCAAATTGCAGCTGGCCCAAGCTTATAACTCATTTCAGTGTACCTCAAATACTTCATTGCATCTGGGAGTTAGTAGTATGTCAGATCTTTTCTTGTCTCATCCTTCCTTCCCTTGACACATTAGTTTTCTATGTCTAGGCTGAAACTGAGAACAGGCAGATACCAGAGTAAGATACGGCAAACATTAGTGTGCCTGCAGCTTGGTCTCCACAGAAGGAAACCCATTTAGATATATCAGATGGAAACCATTACATATCCAAAGAGCGTCCAGTCTGGAAGATTTGGAAACGAAGACCTGATGTATCCATGTGTCTTTTCAGTATACACAATATCAATAAGTTGTAGTGGCACTGAAAATGGCTTATCGTGGTCTCTGGGCAGAATTGAAAAGATTATTTTAAACCCTGCAAGTGAACTTGAATGCACGTGGGGCTTTGCTTAGAATTCTGCACAAAGTTATTTAAGTTCATAGCAGTTAGCTGCCCCTAGACAGGCTCATTGCCGGCTCATAGTGTCAATTCTGGTATTAGTCCCTTTTATGGTTGGAGGAACTGGGAAGTAGTATCAGGAACTTTTAATTTTTGAGTTTCCTTTCTTATTCCTTGATTGTTTTTGCTAGTTTCCTTTCTGCTAGAACTGAGGACAGCAGACTTACTGTTCTCATCTCCTTCCAAGTCAAGCACCACAAATATTTGTGATGGATCAGACCTATAGCCACCAACTAATTAATGTTTAGGGTCAACTCTGGGTGTCCATTTCTCCCATCAAATAAACCCTGTTGCATTAAATAAAGGGCTGTTTAATAGTAAGATTGTCTGTAATAAAAATTACGGGTTTCCCTTGACCATCACCTGCAAAATAATCTTTTCCAGATTGTTATCAGAACTGTAAAATTTGGCAATGATCAGCTGTGTATTTTTTCTTGTCCTCAGCCAAACTAGCCATTTCCCGTAATTCTACCAGTGTATCTGTTACCCATGAGTAAAAATGGCCCTAACATAGTCCTATAGAAGTCAGTTTTTGTCTCTACGAAGGATGCAGCGGTGGAACTCGTCCTGAGTTTCTCTTGCTACTGGTCACATGTAATGATCTGTGGAGGCTTCAATTCTCTGTGGAAGCCACCTGTAGTATAAGTGAAACTCTTTAAATGTGCTACTACTTGCAGACTTGCTCCTTATTAAGCAGTGTCCTCTGTGCTTCAAGAAGTGAAAGGACCAAGGGTCTTATGGCCTGGTCTCTGCGTTGTTTATGCCCCTGGAATATGTGCTTATGAGGAAACAAATTCTGAAAGATGTTTCTTCTCCAGGAACAGACATGACTCTTGTTCTGCTTCTGGATGGACTTCTCAGCTAACAATCCCTCCTAATCTTCATCTACAGTACCAGTGTCTATCTGCTAATGAAACATCTTTTTACAGACAGCAAGCTGCTGAGGAGTGGTTCAGCTATCTAGATAAAGATGCCAAGTGTCATTTTAGATGCCTTAGAGAATCTTCCCTTATGTGCATCTGCCATGCCAGAAGAACACAGATCTCCCATGTAAAGATGTTCCATGTCCTCTAGGGTGTCTAAAATGGCATGTCATGCCTGTGTTTAACCACCCAACTCACTCCCTGCTGCCTGAAATGAACAATTTTTTTCCAATTTATATTATGTAGCATTCTTTAGTTACCTTTGTATCCTGCCCTTCTGTTGGGTGTTACCTTGCAACAACTAATGAGCTATTCTTCAGTTTCTTCACATATGACAAAGGCTTTTACACAGGAACACAAGCTGAGCTTCAGTTATGGGGAATAGGAGGGGAAGGAGAAGGAAACAATTTATATAATCTTGTGATTGTATATAATTTATGTAATCTTGTGGTGATACAACTTGTGACTTTCCAAAACCTCACTCATATGCCAGTTGCTCAGGTCTGACCTGCAATCTGAATGTGCTTCTGATGGCAGGTGCTGCACTTTTTACTGCTAGTCTGCATGAAGCTCCTTCTAAAGGTTCTGACCTGTGAGGCAGTGACTATAGTGGAAGTTGATCATGCTTAGGTCTTCATGAAAATAAGCAGGGTATTTATTTCTCTATACTAAAGAAGTATCTTTTCAGATTGGAGATGGTCTTTGGCCCAATTTCTACACTGAGAGTGTATTTCCATTTTTCTCTGAAATATTCTGGTAAGTTATATAATGTCTAGAATGTATCTGACTCTTGCCACTTCTGCTTCAATTTTTAGTATAATCTAAATATAACCACTTATTTTAGCTTAGCTTATAGGTTTATATTTAGATTGTTACTTCGAAGAAAATTATCCTTGCAGGTATTTTATTTTCTTGTTAAAGTTTTCCTCAGTGCAGGGGTAGTTTTTATTGGGTTTCTTGAAGATTGAGGCTGACTAATTTTCTGATACTCTATTCAAGTTTTTTCCTTCTGTTGATTTTAAAAGACTTTAATTTCCAGTTTTGTCCATAGTCAGAACACATGATAGTAAGTGCATTTCTGTACTTTCGAGACTATTTGGAGTACTTTGCAGATGGTTTATAAGATCAATTCCTGACTCTGTTTTTCACAGGAAGCCAGCACCCTATATTATACTTGGAAAATTACAAAAATGTGCTATTGTTACTAAAAACATTTCACAGATTTCAGAAGATACATGTTTCAATACTGCAGTGTCTTTACAGTAATGTTGAACTCCAGTGCAAAAAACAGTATTTTGGAGATAAATGCTTTATTTGATGTTGTTTTATTTCATTATTCATATTAGCTCTATGACTCTTTAAAGTCTAAATCACTTTCAGAAAACCAATTTGGTAGTACTTAGAGATGCTTGTGTTCTCTATCTCAAGAGAAGGAAGGATTTTTCATGTGGTAGCATTTGTTTTCTTATTGTTCCATTTTAAAAATCATAATAGTTGAAAGATCAGAAGTGATAACCATAGTAAGTCTTCTAGTAAGTCTTTGTGGCAATAATTAAATGCAGATACACAGTGACTATACTTCAAAACTAATACGGGCAAAAAGACCAAACTTACTGCAAAATTAGAAAAACCTACTCAAATCTAAAGTGGTTTTTTTTTTTTTTTTAGTTAAACTTCCAAAGTAAGGTAGCTCACAATTACTATACTACTGCTTTGTTTAGCCCAGCAGTGTGCTAGTTATGCACATCCTAGTCACGTCCGAGTTCTGTGTCATTTAAGAATGCAGAGTTTACCACCTGCCAACCACCATTTCTGATTTCTGTGGAAATCAGATGGATCCCAGGCAGGAACTGTGGTGTTTCTCCACAGGTGCTTGATGTGAATGACCAGGGAACCAAAATCCTAAGTCATGCCCCAAAAGGTAAATATAGACATAGCGTCAATTTTAGTCATTTAACTAAATCATCTTAAATGATAAACCTAGTTTACCTGGACTCCCTGTGTAGTTACTAGAAAGAGGCAGACACTGTCAGAAGATGATTCAGATTGTAAGTGTGCTGAATTGCTCTCTGGTGGAACTCATCAAATTATGTTATGATGAAAGTGACCACATACAGTTAGCGTGGAGAAGCTGTTGTGCTGTAAATTCGCAGCCAGGCTCGCTGAATATTGCTTTTCTTGTGCAAATGGGATGCCTGGGTTCTTTTACCCACATAAGGATCCTACTTTTCTGCATTGAATAGCCTTTCTGTACAGCAGAAGATGGCTGTGCTCCACTAATGTTGCTGCATGCATGCTACCCAAATGATAACACATACTAGTTAAGTTCAACAGGATAACATAAGACAATTTCACTAACCTACTACTAATGGATAAAATACAGGCTTAAATACATAAAAACATTGTTAAAGTCTGAAGGGATCCTGTTTTTTTAATTCTGCATAGAGTTGTAACATTAAATAATTGGCTTGAGTTTGAATCAGCGGGATTGTATAAGTAATTCTTTCTGAATGTCACAGACTTTAGTCTGGGGATGATTTTATAAAATGTATGTTATAAAAATACTGTTTCCCATAATGGAGTAGTGAAAGAAAATTCAATGTGACAAGAAGTCAGATTTTACTATCTTACTTGTCTGATTCTGTGTAATAAAATGCATGCTCATACCTGCTTTTAATTTAACTTCAACTTCCTTATATGCTTCCTTGTCCTATTATATACACTGGTTTCAAAATATAAACTAAGGTCAACAGTATCTGTGCTTGACGAAAATGCAATATGCACCGTGATCATCAAAAATTGTTAGCAGAAAAATACGTATAGTGCTTAAACATGTTGCCAGGTAAGTTTGTATATGAAGTAAATGTGTAGCATATGGAATACTATAAATGTAGTAGTGACAATTGTATGCAGCTTGTCCCATGCTCATTTTAACTACATAGACTTCATTCATTATTTGAGCACTTTAATAGGTTAAACATTACAGTAATTGTTAAAATAATAATGACAATCGTGGCAAGTAAGAATCTTGGGTTTGGGATGTATTTTTACTTTGATACATCTTCACAGAATAGTTACGTGAGATATAGAAGTTGGTGCTCTTAAAGGCAGCCAATGTAACAATAAAGATTAAACAGAAATTGCTATATGGAACCAATATGCACCTGAAAAATAGTTAAAATCAGTCATTTTGTAGAGCACAAATTATACCTCTAAGGCATCATCATGACAGAATCAATGGTCTCTTTCCAAAAGAAAGGGTATCACGCTTTACCTCGTTAGTTCATCCCTTCTGCTCTATGTGTAGGAGCAAGAGAGTAGTATCATGTTAGTTGTTCTACTGACAGAATCTTTAAATGATATCCATGAAATGAGATCCATGAATGCCTTTTTTTTTCAGCTCCTTTGCTTAACAAGGAAATAGAAAGAAAGGGAGGTGCTACTCAGTACTAGTGAGATTTACTTCCTGTAGAGAACTAAAAAAACATTGAAGGATTTTGTGAGAATAAACCAAGGTACATACTTTGTGCTGATAGTTTGCAGTGATGAAATTCATCTCTGGCTGAAAGAATCAGAAAAAGGGCAGTGGGTTTATTGGACACCACTGTACAGCTGAGAATAAGAGCCACCCCTGTTTGACCATGTTGCCATTATTTGTTCTTTAAACCTATATGAGAGAAAATTGTATCCCTCAGAGCCCTCCCCTCTCTGCCAGTGATGTAACTCCTGATCTCTATGTGCTCTTGGCAGCTATTTCAGATGGAGTAGACTTGGGCTGCATCCTCATAAGTAATAGGGGCCCTTGGGGACAGGAAGTATTTGTCTCCTCTGCTCTTGGTGCTCCTGATCACTTTTCTGCTTTGCCGTGGTTGTGAAGTGGCTGGAAGAGCTGTGCTGCTGTTAACCTGCAGTCCTGCACTGCATGTCCTGTTCTTAACGAGAGGTCCTCATCCAGGCTGTTTATACCAGTTAGGGAGAGCTGCTTTCCAGTTCACTTTAGTATGCTGACACACTGAAAACTACGCTTTCATTCTGGTCCTGTGAGATGTGCTTTGATTGTTACTGTGTCTGTCCTCCTTCAGGTTTTAAATGGATTGTTTGCATGCGCCAGCACTTGCTGGGAGACCCATCTGAGTAGTGGTGTGTGACAATGTTACACATTTTGGAGAAATGCAGTAGATTAGATTGGCATTAAACTAGGTGGATGTACTTTGTGTAAAGCAGGTATATGTTCTTTCAAATAGAATTAAAGTGCCTAGATATGCTAGCAAGGATTTTTTCCTGTATTAAATGTATAGTACACAGCACTGGCATGTAATGATTACATACACTGTCCTTTTGGTTCATGCTATGTGGCAATTTCTATATTTTAGATAGTTGAGCATAGGGAAAAATGCAAAACATTTTGTTTTGGAGGCTGGTAGGGTATTTTGTTTGTATAAATGAAACAATGTTTCCTTCATAACTGTGAAACTTCTTGTTAAAGGATGTATATAACTTTCAAAATAAAAAGATGCTTATAACTGTAAATGGCTATGATATATTTGCTGCTCCCCCACCCATTTAGAGGCAAAACCTATTTATGAGGCTTTATTAAGTGCAAATAATTCCCATGACTTCAGCAGAGAAGAAAGCTGCAGAATATATTCTGATTTGCATATAAATGACATGATTTCAGCTCAGAAAAGGATATTGAAAAATACATATTTCTACAGTGAAAACCTGATAGTCACACATATTAAGGTCAGCTCGTGTAACTTTTTTAGCCTGCTGCGTGTTGATATCTGATCACGCTTCCAGCTAGATTCAGGCTCTATCAGCAGTACCCACTATGAAATTGTGAATTTCTGCTTTTGAGCTAATTAAGCTATCATTTTTAGAAATAGATTCCAAAACATTTATCTCAGCTGTTTAAGCACTTATAAATGCTCAGAATATTTTATCAATACAAGTAGGCAGCGGCAATTTCTGCACTTTTGCTTCAGTACTGTGAATGTGTGATGCAAGGGAACTGCTATTGTTTAGATAAGACAGAAAGAGTCCTGCTAACTTGCTGTAGTCATTTCAATAAATGGTAGGATATAGTTAAGGCAGACATGGGTATATTAATTTTGCTGTCCCAAATAGTTTTCTCAGGTTAGCTTTTTAGATAAAGATAAGTTAATGCTTCTAAAATTTACTGCCCAACATAGGCCACCACTGACCAATTGAAGTACTTGGCCAAAACAAAAATTAAGTGTTTCAAAGCTAAAGGTATATGAGGAATAGCCTTGGGAAGTCAAGTAGTGTGAGAGAAAGAGAATGCCAGGCTCCAGTCAACAGCTAGCCACTTCCTTTCCTGAAAGGATAGGACTATGACTTTGTGATGGAGTGTTCATTTATTGGCAGGCTCCTGCTATTTCTTAGACACATCCTAACATAAAAGGATGTTAGGGAGCCAGGTAGTAAAGGGTTTGGAGGAGAAGGAAATGTCTCCCTAAGGCTGCCAAACCTTGGTTTTCAAATTCTTGCTTGGCAAAGGCCTTACTGAGCTGAATGCCATTGCTAAAAGCCGTAGGTTGTCTGATCAGAGGGTTTGATTAGCCACAGTGAATTGTCATTAGCCTGAATGCCTCTTGAAGAGGCTTGATATGGCTTAGTAAAGAGAAAGTGAAAGTGATGCTGTCTAGAAACTTGTATATTCAGGCAAGAACTTCCTTCTTAGCACTTTCTTTTGGTTTATAAGTGTTATTAATTCATCTGAATGGAAGTGAGTCAATAGAGTTTATTACAAGGATTTCCAAAGGTTATGGTTTTTTTTTTGTTGTTTGTTTGGTTTTTTTGTTTGGTTGGGTTTTTTTGGTTGTTTTTTTTTTCCTTTTTCTTCTGGTTGTCGTATAATATTTTAGCTTTTGTAGTCAAGACTTCTTAGGTTACAGTATGCAGGAAATAAAATTCTTTAATCCCATGGCACCATTCTTGTGTCTTACAGGTTATGCCTGGAAGAGGTTTTTCTGCCTAGCTGGAAATTTCTACTCCACAAATAGTCACCAGCACCTGGATCATTGATAACATTTCAGTATCTCCTCAGTTAAAAAGATTTTAGGCTCTGAGGTCGGTTGGGTGGTTTCTGAAAATTGTACTGATAGGTGTAGAAGCAGCGTTCACCAAAGCATCAACACATTATCAAAATAATTTTATTTCAAAAGGATGGCAGTAGAAGTGACTAAGAAAGTGATTAATGGCAGAGAAAAAGATCTACTTGACTTGTGATATATCAGAGATGCATTTCGGAGACTGGAGGCTTGCTTAGCGAGGAAAATAAACTGTATTAGGAAGATAAGAGGTACAAGTGGATCTCTGTCCCTCTCTCTTGGGTGTGATTGTTTCAGACAACCATATTAGCAGAAGCTTAGATGCGTTGTTAGTTTCTGGAACAGATTTACAGAAATGACAGTGTATACTGAGGATGATGGTAATAAAATGGACAAGTGTGTTCTGGAAGAAAATAAAGTTGGCTGCTCGAATGGTGGAAGAAGGCTTCAGATAAGCATGTGATTCCATAGAAATTAGTCTCTGTCCATGGAGTTTATAGCAGCCAATCAGAAATGCTCTTTCAGTTCAAGAAGTTAATAATATCTCAGCACTGTAGCTTAAGGGATACAATTTTCAAAATTATTGTACTGTGGGGCCAATAAATTTCAGCACAAATAAGGCAATATTCTATATAATTTATTTTAGATTCACATCTAGGGTATGTTCTGACACTCCACATGAAAGTCAAATTGTCCATGTAAAATGGTTTTCAGGTGATAAGTTGACCCCTGGGGTTTTAGTAAAATAATAGATTCGGAATTCTATCTGATTTTACAATCTATAAAAGCTAGTTATCAGCTGTTTGAAGGATTTGATAAGAAGGAGCAAGAAAAAAAAAAAAAAAGCTTTTGTAGTGACATTTTTTCTCATTAATGGGGACAATGCGACAAAAGCTCCTCACAAACTCCTTCCTGATTTGGTAGTAAATACTCTGTCGACATATGTTTTGGGAGGTGGTTGTTCTATGTGGGGAGGAGTGTATAGTCTAACCCCATAATATGCATATGGAACAAGGCACGTTTCTAATACATACATTCAGCCCTTCAAAAGAAGGGCATTTACTGTGCCACCACCTGGCCATCATTTTTAAATGCATCCTGTCACCAGAGCCTGCCTCTGATGATACCAGAAGTTTTGCTGGAGAATGAGTGTCTTACGGTGTCTGAGGAAACACTAGAAGAATAACAAAACCATTTTTTCCTGCTAGCATTCTTCAGTATTTAAGCATAGAGCAAAACAAATGGTAAACTGAAAAGAAACAAAGTATTGAGGTCTTGTCTCAACACTTATATAAGACCTGCTGTAAACTTTGATACAATTTTTGGATTTTATTTAAATTTGTGTTTTCTTGAGAATACTTACAGCTAGTTTCTGGCATACTGTATAGCTTCACTGTCAGTTTAAGCAGATCCAAAATTGGGTAGAGGCTTCATTGCATTTTGTTTTATTAGATGGGTGTATCTGCACGTACATGCACATGAAATGGAGCACTACTGGGCAATCCAGGGGAAAGTAAGGTGATGGTAAGATGGGACTAGTCATAGTGATACCAGAAGTAGCCTGCCTAATAAAATGCTAAAAGCGTGTTTAGGTTTAGTATGTTTAAGTGTGCCCCTTGGAATTTTGATCAAAGAAAATACCTCCTGCTTACAAACAAACAAACAAACTGTGCTCAAGGAAATGAGACTTTTCTACAGTTTGTGTAAACAAAAAGGATTGATTCAAAGAAAAACCCAAGTCCTTTTTCAGTTGCTCCTAATGTGAACTGCCATCTTGGATTCTGCCTGCTTGTGATGAACGTTCAGCATGTGTGATCAGTTCAATGCAGAAGTGCTGCCTGTTACTCTGTTGCTGGGACTTCGGAGGGCATGGAGAGGCAGGCTGCGAGGAGATTGCCTGTTCACCTCCTGCATTCTGAATTACTGGAGGAGAGGCAGATGTCTCCTCCTCTGAGAGGAACTGAGTAATGCTCAGGGGAGGGAACATCTGGCACTCCCAAATGGGGTGGAGAAGGAAAGTGCAGTGAGCCAAGATTTTGTGGGCAGTGTTCTGGAGGAGCTGGGAGTTTGCTTGCAGGTTAGAGCCAAGCTTTAGAAGTGACAGGAGGATGAAGAGTTCCCTAGAGCAGGCTGAGTGGTGTCTGTGGTGCTCTGTGAACCACTTGGAAATTTTCAGATTGAAAGTAAGAATGGAAGGAAGGATTTACGCTACATTGACCTAATGGGGTGTGTGTGTGTGTGTGTCATTTTCAAGCTTTTCTGTTTAATCTAGCTCTCCAATAGCTCAGACTTACTGTGGTTTAAAGAGTAATTCTCTCCTGTGGTTCTAATAACACCTGCTCTTAGAAATCTGGATTCTGTGGGTGTGCTCATTGGAAGGAAAAGCTTCCACCTAAAGATGTTTGCAAATTCAGGGTCCTAATTCAGCTCAAAAAGAGCTATATATTCTTTAACCTTGTCTCTCATGGTTTTGTTTGTTTGGTTTTAGCTTTACAGAGAAAATTAGGTGCTAGTCCTACAAATGGGTAAGTTGTAACAGATGTGGGACAGGCCTGGTCACTCACTTGAGCGAACTCATGTGCAATCAGGTATGCATGAGCTCTAACAGAACGTACTCAAAAGTGAAGTGTCTGTCTTGAAGTGCTTTTCTTCTGGAAGAGCAAACCTGAGGACTGGAAGAGTTTATGAGTAACTCTGACTTGTGCTATTGACTAGGTTTAGTCTGCATTAATGCTTTCCAACGTAGCTATATATTCTTCTTTGGCTTATTTGTCACTCTTAGGTTGACTTTAAAATGTGTCCTCCACTATTTAAGGTTTCAGGTGTTAGCACTGAAACATTTAACAATGCATTGAGGTATTGTGGCCCCAAGTTAATTGTAGGCCACGCCTTTTGCTTACTTGAAGCCCTGTGAGAAACTGTTTCCTTTTCTGGGGTGGGATGATGCACAGAAGGAAGTAAAGTACTTCATCTGTATTCCTCCATATCCTTTGTATGTTCTGGGAGTGCTAGGCTGATACAGTGTCAGGTGCTGTAGATACGTAAGTATTCACTGGAAAACTTGTGACTGCAGCCATAGGTAAGGCCGCTGTCTGACATGGAAACATCCTGATACAGGCCTGCAAGGAGATTCCCCGGGCTCTGGATCAAGGCAAGCGTGCAGAGCAGCCACGTGTCCAGTGTCAGCCTCGTCAGAGCAACTCACACTGGGAGGAGAACAACAACACGCTCCCCTGAAAGGAGCAGACAGATAAGGTAAGATTTAAGATTGCTAAGGAAGACTCTCACAGGATGTTTTATGAAAAAGCCTGTCCCATAACTTTTATTGTGGAGAGGGACATCTGGCCTAAGACTTTTAATTCAGTTCATCTCATAACAAAATAAATAAATAAAAAATAAAGGAGGAAAAAACTATCAGGCAAAGTATTGCCTCCTTCAGAGGCACAGCTTTAGGAACCATCTGTTGCTTATGTGAAGTACTGAGGCTTCTGGAGCAATGCAGACACACTAAGTCAGGGACATTCCTCACCCTCATTGCCTGTATTTTGCCCTTTCTCTCCTATGGACAAACGTCATGCAGATGCAGTTAGGAAGCCATGATTTCTATCTCTAGACAAGATTGTGCTGACTGGCCAGCTATTTTTGGAAGTTAGTATGGCTGGAACGTGCTCATGAAGAAACTGGAACCTAACCAGTAATGAAAGTACTCACTGAGAGTGTAATTCCATGTTAAATGTGTTCTGGCAGAAAAACTTGTTGGCACTGCTTGCTGCTGAGCTCTGCTCCTGCTGTGTGCCACCCCAGTTCTTGTGCCAATGCAATTGTTCTGTAGGGTTGTTCTGTGAAATTAGTTAAAACTAGTGATTGATTATTCCCCACCCCTTTGGGAAGCTTGTCTCTTATCTCTTGGCGATGCTGTTATCACTGAAAAAGTGCATGTGTGCAAAAAGCAAAGCAGACTAAAACTTTTATCTTTCAAGGTTATATTTCACTTACCCTTAAATTGGAAAGTAGCCTTTGTTTCCTGTATATGACAAGTGAAGTACAAAACACTAATAAAATAGAGATCCTAAATCTTGCTTCAGATTGCCATTGGCACTTATTAATGTCTATTCAATTGTATTTTTCATTTGTAGCTTAGTAATAAGTCACTGAGATGTAGTCCTGCTTGGTAGCCCCACAGAAGGTTGAAAGTGCTTGGGATACTCCCAAGATTTCATCCTAGCTTCGCAGTTTTACACATGGCCTTGAAACTGCGATGGGTTTGTGTCTCCAGCAAAAGGGCTGAAAAAAGGAGTAGCTTTAAATTTACATTTCCAGTTGCTGTGAGGATGCAATGGGAAATGAGCTCTCTGCCACCAAGTGGAATTGGTAATATCATTTCAAGTACTGGCTAACATCTGTAAACATCTGTGCCTGCCCACACACTCTGACAAGAGGTTTCAGAACTTATTTCTTTAAAAAGGAGGAATACAACCCCCAGGATGCACTGCACACCAAGTGTTTTAATATGGCTTTCACATAGGCCTCACATTGGACATTTCTCCTTTTTAAATTGCACTAACAATCTCCAGCCTGAGGCACACTGAGGAATCGGCCATCTGCCTTGGAAAAACTGTATGCGGAAAAGACCCAGCTTTTTTCTTTTGTCTTTTTTTTTTTTTAAAGTGATGCTGCGGGGCTCCCTGTCTGCGTACAAACGGGTGTTAAAAAGGCGCTGCCGGGCTTAAAACTGCCAGAAAAGCAGCTCCTGGTGCTCGGCTGCACTGCCGAGGCGGCCTTGCCGGGCCGGCAGCGCTGCGGGGCAGGAGAGCGGCGGTGTCCCGGGACGTTTCTCGGGGCTCGCTACCCGCCGCCTTGGGCGGCACCGCGGGGCCGGTCCGCGGGCCTCTTCCGTTCCGGGGCCNCCATGTTGCCAGCGGCGTTGCCGGCAGGGGCGGCCTCTGTCGATGCCGAAGCCGACGGCAACACGGGAGGTGCTCGCGCGTTACCGTGCCCGCCGCCCCGGTGTTAGTAGCACTGGCTGTAACGTGAGTTTGAGGTATTACAGCTTGTGTCGTAGCTGAACCGTGACGCGTTTCCCTGTATTTATCCAAAGACGGTGGAGCTCTCGGCGGACAGATGCCGCAGAGGCCGGCCGGGCCGGACCCTGGGCTGCCGCCGGGCCCCGGGGGAGCTGCCGGCTGAGCGCTCGGGCGGCCCTGGGCAGGTTCTTCTGGACCTAGATAACAGAGGCGGCCCTAAATATCGGGACGGGCACCGTCCCACCAGCTCGGTCACAGAAGTCCCCGAGGGGAGGGCCGGGAATCGGTTGCTGCAGGTGGCTCTTCGGCCCTCCCGGTGCCTTCCTTCAGCGGCTGCTGCCCGAAGTCAGGTGTAGTGCCAGCGGCCGCTTGTGCAGAAAATGGAATTCGAAAGCAGAGAGGCTAACCGTATAGTATAGCACGGGAAAGAGCTGCCATTTTAAATGGAGAAAAGCCTAAATAGTAAGATGGCCACCTATGGTGGGCTTGAAATGTATTTTAACTAAATGGTTTAAATCAGGAAACATGGGACTGACTTGCGGCAGAGCGAAGGCTGGCGTACCATCCCGCGGCGTTTTTCCAGAGGAGGGAGCCGTGTGACCCACCTCAGGCCGGGCTTCCCTGGTGACTGGTCTGCTTTGTCATTCTCGCCCATCTGGTGCAAACCGAGCCAGTCAGGAGGGGGCGGCCTCCATTTTGTCACCTCCTTTTCCAGCCAGTGTGTTGTGCTCACTGCTGCTGCATACAGCCGCACACGCCTTCGTGTGCGTGTCCTTTCTGCACGGAGCCCCTCTGTGTGTCTTCCTGCCCCCAGCCAGCCCATCGTCCTTTATCATGTGGAAAAGCAGAGAAGGAAAAGTGCCTTTTATTTAATGCAAAAATAAGTGAAGGGATTTTTTTTTCTGTCAGAATTTATTACCTCCTGAGAAGGAAACTGCATGCCCAAAGCAGCTGCAGGACCGGCCTGCCTTCCTTACACGTGCAGCCCCAGTTGCATGTTGGCAGGGGGAAGGGAGGCATTGTAAGGCTGCTCTGTCCTGTCGTGACCTTGCTGGGTCTGGCTCTGCAGCTGGGCGCTGTGGGGCCGCTGCTGACTCTCGGCCGCGGCATGGCCCGGGTGTGCCTGCTGTTGCAGGGGGCTGGCTGCACATAGACCCCTGCAGGAGAGCTGTGTCAGTACATAAACTGGCGTCTATCTTCACATTCCCTTTCAGAGTTCATAAAATGCTAACTTTCGAAAGGGAGGTCCCCCTTGTGTATTTATGTCAGTGATTTTGGGTTTTAAAGAATTCATGCATGAAAAACGACTGTAGAAACTGTATACTCCCATATGTGAATAATGACTACATGGGAACACAGATTACAGCAGTTTTGCACTGAGACTGCTGCAGTTTACATGCTCTCTTTGGGAGCGTTATGAAACGTTTTTAAATGCTGGTGCATGTTAATGCATTGATTTCAATCAGCCTTTCTTTGTCCCTTTTGGATTTGTTCAACTTACCAGCTAGTGCATCTAGTGTCTGCTGTAAGATATGCCTAGTAAATTAGGGAAATTAAAAAATGCATGCAAAAATGTGGCGCTATGCAGTTGTATCAGGTTTGTTATTTATTAATAGATTCCAATTTCCATACGATAGCCTACATTTTTTTTAACTTTGGCTCAACGGATAGTTTATGCCAATTATGTGTAGTTCAACAGCTTTGAAATCTGCTTTTGCTTTTCTTATGCATGAAGACATGGATTCTCTTTCAGGTTTTAATTAAACTCTACACGGACTTTAAAGGTTCTATTGTCCTTTAATTTAAATAGGATTTTTGTTAGATCTTTAACAAGACCTCAGTGGGGTAATAAATCTGAGCAATTGTCCTTATTAGAAGTAGATTATCCTCAAGAGATGGAAAGTAACAGAAGTAAGTAAAACCATTTGTAGCGACCGAACTAAGTCTTTTTCTTCCTAAGCATTAAACAGACTTGTGAATGACTTGCTTGGGTGCTCAAATTAAATTAAATTATGTTTTGTTTATTTTTCACATATTCGATGTGGGATATTTGCATTTACTTAAACTTTGAGTTTTGTTGAGCAAAATTCACTCCAGGGTAAGGATCCTTACTTTCAGTAAACAAGCTGTAAATGAAACCTGGTATGTTCTGCAATTTCTTAAGTTAGTAACCCATGCCACACTTGTACTTTATAGGACCCACTGACCTAGTGAGTATATTCTTGCGTCATCATATGTTCCACAGTAGATGAGTCTTGGCTGAAAAATTCATCTTGCATTTGTCCCACACCCCAGCCAAGTAGAATTGTAGAGTATATAGCAGCAAGCAGCTTGTCCAAAGATCTCCTCAGATGCTGGACTAAAACCCCAAGTTCTTAGTCAGAGAAAACTTGCCACAAAAGCAAGTTTGGCCTCCAGGAATTTACATGCTGCCAGGTGAAAGGGGATTTCACTCTAATGGGTCTTTTTGTTTCAGCTCTTTGCTTCGTGAGGGTGTTCTCCATTCTGTAGGTGACCAGGTGTTGTTTTGTTCCCGGTATTAGTCATAGGTTGGCTTCTGATGTGACGTGGCCTCCTTCACACACAGTCAAATCCTGAATTTCTGCCATACATTTAATTCCCAGCTTTGCTACACACATTGTAGTGCAAATCTTTTAAAGCATCCAGTTGTTTGGAAGCTCCATTTTGTGGTGCCAGGCTGGAGATGCTCATTTCTAGGACTTTACTTACCCTAAAACCAACAGACAAAGGCAGAGATGCAGGGACATGCAGTAAGACGTGACATGAGAGAGGCTGAGTTGTTTTCACTGGCTTCAGTTTCTGAGCTGACTGAGCTGCTGCCCTCTGCAGAGCATGCTGCAGGAAGCCGGACTCCAGGGACACAGCTGCACGTGACCTGACCCACGTCCGCCTCCACCGGGAAGGAGCCCACAGCCCTGCTCAGAAGCAGATGAAGACAAACTTGTCTTGGTTGCTGCAGCTGCACCAGCTCTCAGCCACCAGGTATTTAATGTCCTGAAGCTCTCCTGTCCTTGGGCTGCTCTATCCCTGTCCTGCAGGCCAGTGTCTCATTAGAGCCAAGTACTGTGAGGCTCTGATCTGCTTCTGTTCCCTACATGGTACTCTGCCATGTTTCTCCATTCAGAGACTTCTCAACCCTTCTCGACTTCTAAGTGATGCTGTAATAATACTTTGGGGCAGAACAAATTATGGTAGAGGAACATAGTCCATAAATATTAATTTCTAATTGGACATTTGCTGCATATCTTGGGCAAAACTGCAGTTTTTGATCAGCCTTCATGTCCTGCTTTTCATATCACTCAAATGGCAGAGTTTGGCATGGTACGTCACAAGGGAGGTGGAAAATCTGGTGCAAAATGAGATTCTGTAGTTGTTCAGCATCATGGCTTCTCTGCGCTCTGATAGGAAACTTATAAAAACAGAAGGTGCTAACAGCAAATAGGTCACCTGGTTGGCGCTCTGCTTTTGGCATAAAGCCAGAGGGAAAGAGGGGGGCGGGGAGGAAATGCACACCCTGGCTTTTAGGCTCGGATTGCAACTCTTCCTTCCTCCCAGAGCAGTGCACATTCATAGAGTGGCAAACCTAGACTGAGTCCTGCTGCTGATTTAACTTTTAATATGATGCAGTGCACAAGATTATGAAGCAGCTGAGAGTACTGAGCCTAGGGGCAGATTCTGGGAAAATTGAGATTCTCCATCCTGTATTTTGTGGTGATAAGATCTCCTCTTTTAGCTGGGGCATCTTTGAAGAAAAGCAGTGCTGTGTCTCAGCCAAAATCCATGGGGAATAGTTTTGCTCCAGACTCTCAACAGGATGTGGGATTTCCCCTCATTTTTTTTCCAGCAGTAGGGCCAGGAGCTAACCTCAGCTCTGCAAGGTGAGATTGAGAGGGCCCAGCTCTGCACCTTGGCAAGAGATGTCTCTTTTGTTCCTCCTTCCCCCAACCCCTGTTCCTGGGGTCGTATGCGGTAGTCATAGGCAATTGCTGGGACTCTGCCTGCAATATGAAGGTGATGATATGCATACAAGAAGTGCAGGGCTAGCTAAGTGGACTTCCACTGCTTGCTGATGTGCATGATCTCACAATTGAAAGGATCTCTGCTTGCCTTGCACTCTGAAGGAAAGTGTGTTGCTTTCCAATGCTGACTATACACTGCAGCATCAAATGTGGCTCCTAGATTCTATTTTTACATCAACCATGCAGTGAGCCAGCCGTGTTCTCCCCTGTTCGCAACTGTCTCCCCTGAGGGGGAGCAGGCTGCTCAGGTTAGGGGTACCTGTGAGTCACAAGTGTGAAAAGCTGCCCTCTTTCTGCCCTGAGGTGCAAACCTGCTTTCAGTCTGCCAGGCAGAGCGGAAAAGATGGGGTCCAAAAGTGGGACATAGCCCTGAGTGTCTGCAAGATGAAGGTGATGTGTGTAAGAAATCCAGTTTGCTTCTCAACCTGAGTAGATGAGATTTAGGTGGGAAAGTAATGGGAATGCTAAATGATTACTGCTAACACTTACTAAGATGACAGCAAATCTCCTCTATATTAATGTTCAACTTTTGAGACTAGATTGAATCTTACTTTATTAAAGAAGATAGGAAGCCTAGAAGTAGCTCTTTAATCTTCAACTGGAAAATACAATTTTGAAATCCATTATCTTAGGAATGCAATAATCAAACAGAGTAAGAACTGATGTTAAATCTATTATGAATATTATTTAAAGTAATTCCCAAATGGAAACACAAGTTGGTAGGATGGTGTCAGGCTCCCTTGGACACCCGCTTTATCTGTGCAGTTTCACACACTAGGGAGAGAGGTTGACTGATGTGTACTTACTGCCTATATGATTATTTCAGGAACTATCAAAGGCTAAAAAGTCATTATGATTCATAAATATATCCATTTGCTCTTTATTCCTATAAAAGACTGTTGGAATTGTATCAGTGCTATTTTACAAGCACAGCTTTGCCCGTGAGGACTTCACGATGGGTACCCAGTGTCCCGCATCTTCAGGAATTTTCAGAATTAGAGAGAAAAGACCTGCTGGTCAGTGCCTCCCCTGATAGTGCTTAGCTGACTCCCTTGGCATATCTTTGAGTATTTTGTCCAGCCTAGCTTTGAAGGTCCCAGATGATGAGCTTTTTGGCAGCACATCATTCATGTAGGTGTCAGCGGTTTCTTGTGATCTTCAAAGTGAAGTTTCCTTTCCTGTTCCTCATCCTGTTGTTCTTACTTGTAGGACTTGAGATGGATCCAGCCCCATCTGTATGGGGGCCGTGTTGTTGTGAAAGGATCCAGTGGCACAGAAGTGTGGGCACTTCCCCTGGCCCTTTCCCTGGTCAACCTGCACCTGAAATGTACACATGTCCTGTTGCTCCCAACAGTGTAATGGGTTCCTGATTTTCTCAATGATGCCACATTTCCTTTTTCCTCCCCATGTTTTTCTCTCTCCTTGCCCATTTGTATAATGCAGGCATGCACTCTGTTGTTTTCAACTTCTTGTAATTTAATACCACTGGTGAATTTCTCACTCTGTCTGAAGATCATTAAAAAGAGGCTATGTGGGACTGCTTGCAAAAGAAAATGGTGCATTCCCAAGATAGATTACAGACTGGTGTGTATCAGTACTCTTTGTTTAGGAACTTTTAGCTTAGTTTAGTTGTTTAACAGATGCAAAATGATCTCTGGATTGTAACCTGTTTGCCACATCAGTGTGAGAATACAAGGAACACATAAATTCAAAAGTTGCAGGACTTGAGAGGAGCTGTGCAGCCCCGGGGAAAGGGCAATTTGCAATGTAAGCAAAATGAAAAACCAAAGGAACAGAAACCCAGCCCAGCCACAAAACCAGTCTGTCCCCAGCCTGTGGGCAGGTGAGGGAAGCCCTTTCCTCTCTCCCACTCCCATTCTCTGTGCAGCCTGTTTCAAGCTGCCATTGTGCTCAGTGGCTGAAGAGTTGGCAGAAATGGGTATGTGCCTGAAATACCATCGCATCATGAAAGGCTGAGCTGGCACATCTGTGCTATAAGGTGAGAGGAGTTCTGCTCTTTCTTGCCGTTTTGGTGCTTCTCCTGCAAGAAGCTGGGGTTCATGTGGTTGCTTCAATCCAGCAAAAATCTCTGTGGCTGGTGCTGCCAAAAGGAGCAGTTGTGTGCTGTGGTGGGTGACAGAGTTGGATGAGGGACAAATCCTGCTGTTATTGACACAGAGGAGGGAGTTGGTGGGGCAGGAAGGGGAAGATGGGCTCACGCAGACTGAGCGGTGTTGCCACAGTTTCAGTGGAGAGTGAGGCTCCTGGTGTATTTGTCTCTCCCCAGTGCCTGCTTTTAGGATGTGGATGGCACTACTGTGCCTGTGAGGGCTGTATGTGTCAGGTGATGCCCAGGGTAAATCAGTGCCTGCGCATTAAAGCAGCATTGGACTGACAGACCCATCCCTTCATTTTGCCTATATTTCCCAGCCGGAAATTTTCACTAGGAAAGCGCTCGTTCTCAGCCCTGTGCTAGGCCAGTCAGGATTGTCTTGTAGTTGAGCCTCTGACTGGGTTAGAGGATGCTCTTGGGCAGCAGCAGGATTTCTGGAAGCACCCTGCAGGCTATGTCTCCTGGCACAGGCTCCCTGCACCCTTCGTCCTCCTTGTGGATGTGCTGGGGACATCCCGGTGCTGCTAAAAGAGTAGTTTTAGCTCTTTGTTAACTAAAATTCAGACAGCGTCCAAGCAACTCAGAGGTAAATAAACCGCCTGCACCTTTGTACAGTCACATCCTTCATGTGTCTCCTGCTTCTGGTGTTAATTATGTTGTGTGCAACTCCCCCAGAGCAGAGTGGGAATCAGGGAGTGTAAGGTGGGCCTCAGGGGGCTGGTAGCAGCAGTGAATGTTTGAGGCTGGATAATGCCTGCTGGTGCTGGATGAACTTGCTGTTGGATAACTCTGCATAGATAATGTTTAGCCTCAGTCAACAGCAAGGTTGTAAACTGAAACAAATAGCTCAGTCCTGATTACTTTTTCTAGAGGGGATGATGCAGAAGGAAATTGAATTAAAAATTAACTTTGAATGGGCTCAAGACTTTTTACAAACCACTTAGAACTTCAAAATATCTGATATTAACAGCGGAACCTATTTAAAATAATGGTAAACTGCCATCTGCTGGTAAAAAAGGAAATGCACATGATGAACAAGCAGACTTTCAAAGTGATAAACAATTCTTTTGTATTTGACATGCTACAGTCAAATATATATGTGATATGGAAGCTGCATATATTTATTTTACTGTTTTTTGTCTCCATTTGCATTTTCATATAGAATATGCTAAACAGATGCCTATAACATAACTAACTTTAACGACAAGCCCAGAAAACCAAAGACAATAAGAATAAAGAACGAAGACTAATAAAAGCAGATGAGCGATCGGGATGGTGACAGCCTCCAAATGTGTCCTATTTACATTGCTAATAAAGAATCATAAGCACTTCCTTTTTTGAAAAGGAATAGACCCTCTATAGACCCTTCTGTAGGACCAGAATTGGAGCACTGAAAAACATTTCCTGGTTTCTTCAGTTTGATTTTTTTTGTGTGTGTGGTTCCTTAGTCAAGCTTGTAAATAGGAAGTGGGTCTTTAATTGTTCCTGATTTAAGTAGGTCACCTTCACCAATACACAAATCTCCCATTTTATAAGCCAGACTGACTATTGAATGGATGTGGAAAATACTTATTACACAAATATGGCCAGAGAAAATAATTCAGCAAAGGACCACTCCCGACTTACACAACCAGTCTCCATAAATCCCAAGTGCACTGTAGGGGAGAGACCATCAAATTTCATGTTCGTATAGTGCCTACCAAGTAGGTATGCTGAGCATGACTGGGTCCCCAAGGTGCTGCTGCACTGTAAATAGCAGTAATAGCGTGAATTACCTCCTGTGCAAACATCAGGCCACTTTGCTTTGTCAAATGCACGCAGTTTTCTTTCATGATTTTGGTTACTCCAAACATAACCTATTGTTTTAGCAAACTGACTTTATCATAGGAAATATTTAAAATGGACAAAGAAAAAATAGGTCAGTTCTTCCTTTGAAATCAGAGAGCAGTGTGCATTTGTAATATTTCCCAGGTTTATTTCCTTGGAGCAGGTTTGGCAGGTATGAGAGGAAGTTAAAGATTTATTTTTGGTGCTATGTACCAGATGTCGTACCTGCTCTTCTGAGACAGTTGCTTTTGTCTCCAGCAGTACCTGCTCTAGTAGCACTGAAAAAAAATGACTTGAATCCCATCTAAAGCATGTAGTATGCACTGTTTGCATGCCACTAAAGGAAAGGAAAGGCTTGTTTGGGAGACTCCAGGCAGAGTCTTTATGTGTCATCATAAAGCAAACATGTTTGCATCCCTCTCAGCAGTGTTTTTGCCTCTAAAAAGAAGTGAGGAATTAGTGTGTGCAGATGGAGGGCTTGTGACCCCAGCAACGGCTGAAGGTCTACAAAGAAGTCCAGTTTGAAGCTCTTGCATTTATGGGGACTCTTGCATTTATGGGGACTCCACACGCGGCTTGTTTTGCAACATCCAGACCGTCCTTTGTAAAGGACTGTTCCTAGAGAATCTGTGATGCTGTGCGTATTCCGTTCACTCTGGTCTTAATCAAACCCAGTGCTGCTCAGTATCGTGCCTGATGAGGCCCTGCTTGGTGGTAGAGAAACACTAAGAATATAGGGCCAAACCCTCAACTCAGGAAAAACACCATGACTTTTTTTTGACTTTTAATATGTGGAGGATCTAGCCTGTGGTGCATGGTCACCGGGGCCCTGTTTACTGAAATGCTCCAATAGCAACGCAAAATGATCAAAGGGAAATGGAGCCAGGGGAACAGTGGTGCCCATGGATACCTGTTAGCAGGCAGGAGCTGAAATGCACCGTTGCCGTCAAAGACGCTACTGTCCTCTGCTTTGCTCTGCAGCACTTCAATCTCCCTGCTGTCGGGACTCTGCCTTCCAGCTGAAGTGTGACTGACAGTTGAAATAACAGTCCTAGTTTATTCCAGGTATGCCACTGACCTGCATGACCTATTGGAAGGATAACGGAAAGGCAATCAAAGCAGCACGCTCCTGAAGCCTCTAAGGGCTATAAAAATGGAAACATGGGATACAAGCAGTAAATACGTGAGGGAAAGAAATGAGGATGGGTGTTCACCCTTCCCCGCTAATATGCTAAATCAGGAGTTCAGTGGGACTGAGATTTGACCCAAGAACAGATAGGAGAGGAGTAAGAAATTATCAAGAGAGAGAGCTGGTATTTACTTCATTTTGTGCTAGAATTGCTCTGTTCAAAAAGTCCCAAACCATGGAAGGCTGGAGTGGGCAGGGGTGAAGAGGTGGGTTATGGTGATGGGGGAGTTATTGTCGTTACATAAATTGGAGCAGTTAGTTCTCTTTAACTGTTTAATGCCATATCCCATTTGTCTTTTCTGAGCTTGCTTTGCTGTGGGATGGCGGAGATTGTGCTAACAGCACAACTGGTTGTTTGGCTGTTTCCTTTCTCTGTGTTTCCAGGGAATTAAGCACTATGTCCTGCCTGTGCTATGTTCAGGGTTTGGCAAAGGGTTTGCCATTCTTTTGGGCAACGTTTAATCTTGTTTCCTTTTCATACTACACCTCTTGTACTAAGATGGAGTGGATAGGCTAAGTAACAATAAAGCTACTACTGGTTTACCAAGGAGCAGGAATACCATTAGTGGCCAGATTCTAGCAAAGTGTAGTTCTCAAGAAGAACTGAGATCCTGGTCTTTTCAAGGATTACTGTGTGGTGGACTCAGAAGGGATATGTAGCAGTTTACTGCTGTTTAGAAAGCAATAAAACATTAATTTTAAAAGTCAAGAAGTATGAAATAAACATTATTTCACTGGTAGGGAGAAGGGGGAATGCAAAGAGAATCATGTAATGGCTACACAGTTGTCAGTTTTTGTGAATGTAGTGACATTTGGAGACCTCTGTTATTCATTTGAAATAAATAATGGAATAGGACCCATATGCTACGTGCTTGTCAAAGCCAGGCATAGTGATCAGCTAACGTGCTTATCAGTCAGACAGTGTACGTGGCGATATTCTGCTTTCACACTGTCTGCTGATTGGAATTGGGCCCATGAGGAAGGTAGGTGATTAATCTGCAGGGGTTTATTTTTTCTGAACTGTTAATGTCCTCTGTTTCAGAGGAACAGCCCATGGCTCATTAAGCAGGGAAGATTTGAATGCAAGTGTGAAGGGCAGCAGGGAAAGATTCTCCACACATCTCTGGTTTGAGCCTTGGAGATTAGAAAAATAAAGTGTTGGGAAAAGTTTGTCCTATGCCGGCACTGAACTAGCGCTTTCTGAGAAGCAGCAGTACTGTTAGAAATATTTACGTATTTCAGTCAATGGGGTTAAAATCTAAAGCCACAAGGCTCTTGCAGGGTGGTGGTGGACACTTGGTACTAGCCCAGAAACACACAGATGCCACTTCAGCTGACCTGCTGTGAGAATCATGCTCTTTGTTGCTCCATTTCTTTGGTGATTACATCCATCTCTTGCTGCGTTCTTTCCACCCGTACTGCTTGTGTACTCTGGCATTGGATGCTGAGAAAGCAAATGGGGTTGCTGAGTCCAACTGTCTCAACAGAAATGCAGCAGGAGAAGTAAATGCTTATTCTGAAAGACTTCGAAATATTGGATTAATCTTAAGAGGATCATCTTGAGGTTATTAGCCCTCATTTACAGTTTGTGTTGTACCTGTTTGTGAAATTAATTTGTCTTCAACTGAAATATTTGAAAACATGTTGATTTAGGGAAAATATTTTTCTGACAAGATGATATTATATAAGCATTAATTATTTTATTACCCCTAGTAACCTTCTTGAGAAATAGGGAAGCATTTCAAGGCTGTTTTAACAGATGGGGAAAATTAAGGCTTAGATGTAGAAATTTAGATCTACGTACCCTCGTGTCTGCTAACTGTGTGCTTGGCCCTGCTCACTTTCACTCAAGTCTTTTCCTCACCTGAATTCCTGGTCATGGAGTAGCTGTGTCCTGCACAGCTCTTGGCACCTCTGTGATTTCAACCTGTGAGTGTGTCCATGCCAAGAGGGTAGCTGTGAAGACAGGTTATTGTGGAAAAGGGGTGAGGAAGATGAATGAAGGACCACCTTGCTTCAGGCTATAAGAAGGATGTGCTGAGCTCCCATTTTGAACCTAGGTCTCTGGGAAAGGAGTGTGGCTAAACAGAGCGCGGAGGGAGCAGACCGAGACTCTGTGATTCCACTCATACCCCTTCAGATTAGACAAGCAAAGACAATAAACCAAGATTGGGAATATGGAGTAGAGTTGCCAAAATCATGGCACCAGCCTAATAATTTGTTGGCTCCAGAACAATTTATTGGGTTCTCCTAAGTGTAAGTATATTGTTAGATATTTACCCATGATCTGGTCTTCCACTGGGCTGTGGAGATATAGTGACAATGGGGAAGAATTGAGGATGCTTGTGGGAAGGGAAAGCAAGTAGGCTTCAAGAGTTTCTGGGCTTTGCTGTCTGCTGAACCTCTACTGGCTTTTTCTTTATTTTTCTCTCCTGTTATTCTTTAAAGTTCTAGTATAAACAATTAGAGGAAATTTAGCAATAATACTGCCTGTGGAGACTGGGAAAGTAAGAATACATTCTACATCACCACTTCCCTTTGTTTGTCTTTTTTATCTTGTTTATCTTTGATCAGCTGCAGATGAAATAAACAGCTAACTGATTTCACATACAGGGCTGCCGCTTATGCTGATGAAACTCCCTGAGAGAGGAGTATGGTCTGTAGCAGTCTAGCAGTATCCCTTTCTTATTCCAATCCACTGACAGGTCACTCAGGGAGACTAAAAACTCTATTCTGGAGTGGTAAAGAAAGTGCAATTTCAATTTTGTTTTGATTTGAAATTTTCCAGCTACCTATCAAGACCAAATCCTTGAACTATTTACTTAGAATAACTGAAATACCCCTGTCTGAAATAGTGGATATGCAAGATTTAGCCATTAAAGAGTTGGGGTAAAATTAAAATCCTTTTCAATAATAACTAAAGTCAGAGAAAATCTTTCAAGAAAATTAAACACTTGATCAAAAAAAGAGAGGGGTTATTGTCGAGAGCATGAAGATTAAACAGGAGAGTTGTCTCAGAGAATAACCATCAATGATAAGTAGCAGGCAGTTAATAATATCCCCTCAGGGATCTTCTTTTACTCATGTAGGTTTTTGGACAAATACAATATTACATTTTTTATAGTTAAAGCATGAGAGAGCTTTGTGTCATTCCAGAGTAGCATTAAAACTTCAATGGAATAAGGACAGGTGGGGAAGGGGGTGACCCAGGCACTGAAACTGGGGAACCAGCGATCTATCTGAATAACTCTCCTTTCTTAAAGCCCATGTCTGAGACCTACTCTGTCTCCCTTCCGTGCCCCTTTTTCATATCCGCAGCACTGTATCAGTGCTAAGATGTTATATGGTATTGCTCCTTGTTATACAGCAGCTGAAAATGAGTGAGAGACCAAGCAGGCTAAGGATGTGATTCTGTGTTGTAATTAAGAGCTGGTTTAGAGCTTGAACATATAAATAGTTGAATTGGCAGATTTAAAGGGATGGTAATCTGCAGCCAGGGGAAGGCACATAGTGTAGAAATGGATCGGGGCAGGAGGGTTCGGAGAACCTCTCAAGCCAGCTCTGCAGCTGGAGAAACTGTAATATGAAACAGCTCACTTGATCTCTCATTTTTCTTCTCTTACTCTCTCCTCCTATGTAATTACAATAATTAATCTTTTTGTTCCTTAACCATGTTGTGGCCATTGCAAACATTTAAGAATTAATGCAGTTCTCACACATGATGCACATGTTCTGCCATGTCCCCTTGCGTCCATCCATTTATTCATTTATCATGTACACACAAAATTCCCATAAAATATTAATCTGAAATACAAATCTCTCTTTGCATCCTGGGAGCATTTGCATATAGTAATGTTAACGAGATTATTAATTCTGCATGCACAGTCTGTGGACTGCATATAGAGCCAGATCTCTCTCAGCAACTGTGCTGAAATCAGTGACAAGTTCAGAAACAGTATTTTAATATTAAAAACAGTGATTGGAAAGTGACAGTTCCCTAGAATTGAAGCATTTCCTTAAAACTCAAATAAGAGGATTTGAATCTTAGTTTTCAATTTTTCCTTCTAAGTATTCCTTTGTAAAAGGAATTGTGTACTGCTCTGTATTTTTGTCTGATGGTTCCTAATAGATTAGTACAGTCTGGAAACAAAGGGATTTTTTTTTTTTTAACAGTGCTGTAATCCATGGGGAATTGCTGTTCCTCCTCTTTGGGAACATCAGGAGTAGCTACACTTCTGCAGAGCTGGTTGGGGCTAGGTTGCTCTGGAAAGGGCCGAATGTGCTGATGCAGCTGGACCAAAAATAATTCTGTGAGGCTGGAGACAGTGTCATTTTCTCAGGGGTAAGAAAGAGTGGAAACTGTCTGAGCAGGTGCTCAGCGTGCTGAAATCGCCAGGAGGATTGTCCTGTGGCGGGGTAAATCCGCACCGCTCTCCTGGCTGTCCCTGCCTTCTGCCCCATGCGCCCTGGGGAGGCTCTGAGACAGGGACATGGCTCTGGGCCTAGACTCCACGCAGGAGGGAGGGAGGGGGACAGTTTTTGTAAGCCTGATGTTCTGCACTGGACTGCTTGGATCCGTCACCTGCCAAGGAAACTTTAAGACCAAAAGTCATACCAACATTGAAAGGTGCATTGAAAGTCCATTTGGACTGCACCCGCATCCTGCCAGACGCCCGTTCCAGTTCCACCACTTCCCCAGCTTCGATTCTCCCTGAGCAGGTCATTTCTCCTCATTGGCGGCCTGGGAAAGGGTCACGTTTCTGCAGTGAAACCCGAGTCACTGGAGGTTTCTTAAAGGTGTCTACTGGGAAAGGCCCTGCAGCTGGAGTGGGAGCTCTCCTTCTGCTGGGGACAGGCGAAGGGAGGCAAGAGGCCGGTGCGAGAGCAGAGCAGGGCCCACCTGCTGGGCACCGCAGCCCTGCGGGAGCTGGGGCTCTCGGCAGTGAGCACGTCATGGGGCCCTAACTGTATGCTGTCTGTGCTGCAGTAAAATCAAAGCCCTTCTGGTTTCAGGAAACAATGTATTTTCAGTTTGACTTTGTGTCTATGCTGGTATTCAAATTTAGATGTCTGTAGTTTATGAGAAGTCAGTGCTTTACTATCTACAGGAACAATGCTGTTGATCCTTCCACCCTCACTGCTAACTATAAAACGTTCATTTGGCTATACAGCTTTTAAAAGTACTATCAATGAAGCAAGTGAGACAACTTCCACAGCTGGAGTTAAGCACTTCCACGTGCTTGCTGAATCAGGGACCAAGTCATTAGAAATATCTTTGAGGACTGACTGGAGATCCGCAAGAAATTGTCTTAACCAAGCTCTCATATTTCTCTTAATTATTACCTCTTCATCATCTTTTTTCTTTCACTTCCTTCTTATTCATGCTTAAATGAGAAACATCTGTTTCCATTTTTCACATTGTTCTGTTATGTGAGTAACAATATCAAACATCTCTTTTTCTGCACTGTGAAAGAATAAATTAGTGTTAAGTTTTGTGAAGAGCTTTTAAAACACTAAAGCAAAACATCTGTTTCAGCTGCAGGTCATTAAGATGAAAAACCCTAGTCTGTGTGCAGTGCAAAACCGCCAAAAAATTTATCAGCCCAAGCACATTTCCTCACCTGTCTTTTACTATGACAATTGAAGATGGCAAAAGGATGGTAAATCTTGTCTTCAGGGATGGAGCAGTTAAAAGTGCTCGCTGCTGTAATTGACAGCAGTACCTCATGGTGATGAATCCTGGTCTGATGTAGAGGCGCCCAGAGGTTGCCCCAGTGTCGTAGACTTCAAGGTGAGAGTCTCCTTGAGAGTCTTTCTGCCAGGTGTGGTGGTGTGCAGGACTGCCTAATCTCCTGTAGATGTTGGTGACACTGAACTTCAGCTGAAAATGCGCCCCCACTCGTTTAAGGCTGGGAGGCTGTTTCCAGGGCAGGTGGCTAGAGTGAAGCTCAATTGGCAAATATGCTGTACCAGTGAACTGAGATGCTCTTTATGTGCCAAAGCCCAAATGTAAATGTCTGTATTCCTTTGTTGATAATGATCTCCTTTGTAAACACTTTGAGGTCTAGAGATGAAAAGGCAACAACTACCTTAGAGCTTGGCTATTAATAAATAAAATAACGATTATTAGAAACAATGAGTGCATTCACTGCATTCTGTAGGAAGAGCCTGGCCTTTTGGGCAGGTCTTGGCAGGCAGGTAGTAGCTTACTCCCACAAGAGTCTGGGTCCACCCTCATTTCCCTGTCTTTAATTAAAAGGTCCAGATCCTTCCTAAGTGTAAAGGAGTGTTCAGCATCTGGCAGGAATGGCCTCCAAAGCTGCATGGGGCTTTTCCATCATTTTAAGAGGAAATACTTGTTTGTTCTTCCAATCTGCTAAGGCAGCAGCCTGTGCAGTGTTGAGCAATCCTATTGCACTGTGCTCACACCCTCCCTGGAGCAAATGAATGTGATGGTTTGGGGTCTCTAGCAGCTCTGTGTACTTTTTTGTAAAAGTGTTCTGGCTCCCATTTCACTTAAACCCTGAGTTTTTGAGACACGAGCCTGTATATACGTTGCTGCACTGGATCTGTTCACCTGCAGCTTTCCCCACCCCCAGCATATGAGCATGATTTCCTTTTATGCACTGCTCTGTCACAGCTTGGCAACTTTCCCAAGACAATCCATACCAGAAAGGAGAATATGGCTGCTGAGCGGCGTAGACGGGAGAAATGTCTTATGTAACAGATTCATTTAAATACTATGAAATGTTGAGACGTGAGACATAACTGAAAGCAAAATGCAGCCCTTAATATCTAGCATCAGTTCTTCTGTTTGCCCTCACCATCGTCAGCATCTAATAGCCACTGACTGTCTCCACTCACGTCTCCATCTTTTTCAAGAAACTGCCTGCGGCAGAATGTGCAAACAGCTTGGCAAGTGGTTTTAGGGGCAGGGTTTTTATTTATTTATTTTTTCCTAATTCCTCATGATCCTTGTGAGCATTTCCCCACTAATATGCCTGTGGCATCATTAGGTGTTTAATGAGAGTGATGTTGCCTGAATATTATTGTTTTTATAGCTCATTTTATTTTGACAACTCTGGTTTTCTGGCAGTTTATGGAGAGCAGACTTCTCCTTCCTACTGACTTTAGAATTTGTAGAAATTTATCACAGAGGCATTGTCATAAAACCTGAAATAATGAATTGTCAACATTCATTATTTTTAAGTGCAATATAGGTTCAACATCACAGTAGTTTAATGATATTAGTTAATTATTTTAGCATATTTCTTTTCTTTAACTGAAACACCAGGAGTAGTCCAATAATGGCCACATCTCAAACAGCAGTTAAGTGCAATTCTGCAGATGACCAATCCTATTTGGCTTCTTTTAGCTGCTGTGAAAGACCAGCATGGACTCTGCGGGCTGTGGATCACAATCTTATTTCTCTTCTTCGTCACATCCAGAATCCTGATCATTTTATGTTAGGCTCGGATGGAACACAAGGCTGCTAAAATTGTAACTCTTGGATAGATGCATGCAATATCATTTTACCCCCTGAATTTAGTCTACATGTTGGCTGTGCTGCATCCATATCTTTACTGATTAACTAAATGGATGCAATTTTTGTTTGCAGATAAGAGCATAATTCTTACTTAGGAATATGCCATCTTCATCTACCGTGTCATATGGATGATCAGTGCTGAGCAGTGCAGTTATTTAACAGCTGTCTGTATGAAAGGAAAATAGTTATATTTTTAACAGACTAACTAATGCCCACGAAGTTCTCACTTTTATATTATCTTCCAAGTGATCTTATCTGGTTTAGGATGCCAGCGCATGTTGTCTTACTGCCACAGCAGCAGAATAGATCTAATCCATTCTTCTCTGGCTATGAGCCTTTAAAACAACTAGGCTGCTGTCATGAATTTAGCTTGCTTGCCTCAACTAAGATGAGGAGAGTTATTATGGCGAAGGACAGTGAAGGCAGTCTTGCTGCTTCCTTGCGTAGTGTGTGTCCTGCGCAACAGTAAAGGGGAGCAAGCTGTACCTCTCGGTGGTCCTGTTACTCCTCCCACCAGACCGCAGCATTGCTGCACAACCTCTGGCCTGGGATTGCCCATGGCCGTTTGGTGCTGGTGGTCCCAGAGGTCTGTGCCTCTGTTCCCAGTGCAGCCGCAGCCAGTGGTGCTGCACAGCCCTGGGAGCAGGCAATGCTAACAAAACTGTCATTGTATGCATAGCTACTGTTTCAAATGTTCTTATCCTGCCTTCTAACATCTCTATTTTTATGTCCTTGTTTATATTTAATAGCAGTTACAGTGGTTAACTGGCTTTATGTTGGAAACCTTGACATTTCTCTTGCCAGTACTGAAGCTGCAAAGATCTGAAACAAAGACGTGCCTTTTTACTCTCTTTCTTCTGATAGGTTTTGTCATTTCGCAACTGTTGTTCTGTTAGACTTTGCAGAATTTGGACGGGATTCTGATCTCCTACAAGGTGACACATGCGCTTACTAGAATGCAGGAGCAGGTTTGGGGCCTTTTGTCTGATACACCATGCTGGGTGCCATGCATGAGAAATTAGAGTCTGCCTGTTATTATGTGACCAAACAGCTGCAGGAACCTCTTAGGGCTTTTAAATAGTAGTAAAATGAAAATCAAAATAATATTCCCATCAAGCAGAATGAAAAGGGATCCAGGCTCTTCTTCTGCAAGTCTCCCAGGCTCCAGAAGAGAGGGCTTAAATCTGGGCCAAGCCAGCCCTCATACACATGTAGTTCCATTGAAGTAAAACAAAAAATAAGGAGAAATTTTGGATTCTTTCTACGGGCTCTTTCATGATAGATCCTACTTCCATAGTTTCTTCTCCAGTGTTTAAAAAAAAAAAGAATTCCTAAATTAAATGAAACACGGGACTTGAGATTTCTTCACTCACTTCATCAAAGGTGTACTTTGAAAAATCATGTAACCTTTGGAAGAAAGGATCCCATGGTTAGGATGGCACTGTGGTTGACATTGATATATACTACATTTTATATTAGCTTGTTTTTCCTTTTTGGTGCACAAGTAATCACTTACAAGACATTTCCAAATAAGCAGTGGGGAACTGCTCAAGCCATTTAATTTTCCTGCTCCTACTGGGAAATGGAATTCGTTCATCCAGCCACCCTACAAGTGAAGTGTCCTCATCTGACTCAGAACAAAAGAACTGCCAAGCGCAGGGAGGCCAGCTAACCAGCTATGTCCTTCTGCCTGGTAGAAGTGCTCCTGTGCTACCATTAAGGCTTTATTGCCTGGACATTGTGTGCCCTCTGGGGCTCCCTGAGAGTGCCCCAGCTAGGATGCTGGGGGCAAATTCCTCAGAAACCTTCCCTGTTCCCCCCTACCTCCTGCATATGGTCTGGACCATCTCCACTCCTCGGTGCCTCTCCCTGGAGCACCCTCATACCTGTCCAACAGAGCCATATGGCTTGGCGCCTGTGCTGCAGCTCTGCACCTGTACGTGTGCCATACCCGCCCAGACCTGTTCAGCACCATCTGGCGTGCAGCTCTGTGGTCTGCAGTGACATGTCCTCCACACCTCCCGGGCCCAGCCTCCTCCACCTGGCCCTGGGCTGCCATCTGCAAGCACTCTGGCCGCCTCATAGCCAGTCTTTCCCCATGCCTGGCAGGCCACAGCTACAAGTTGAGCCTTTCTTGCTTCTATTAACCCAGAGGACGAGCAACAACGTTCTTTCCCAGAAGGAATTGTGACCCCCTTCTCTGTATTGTCTGCAAAAAGGAGAGCATGACAGTCTGTTTCTGAAGTATAGGGCCTGAGTAGGTTGTCCCAGAACGGGCTGAGAGACCAAAGACGTGCTGGCTATCCCAGGGAAGGTGAAGCATAGGTAGGGGTATGGCCTTGATCTATATTTCATGCTGCTGTTCTTATCCCTCCTCAGTTACAGACTCAGCATGCTCATGTGGCATGTCCTCAAACATGTCAGATGCTGCCTGCGTGCAAAGACTGGACTAACAAGCAAACCAAGTATGCCTGGTGAGCGTTTGAGCAGGAGCCCTGCTCACCCAGCCAGCAAGCTGGGCTTGGTTCACCATTTTCCCCATCTAGAACTACCTGGAAGCTCCTGCCTCTTCTCATGCCCTTCCCCACAGCTGTGATTGCCTTCAGCATCAGTGTTGGGCTGAGGAGAAATACTGAGAAATACCTGGCAGCTGCTCCCTTTGAAGTGACCTCCTTGCTGTCCCAGCAGGTAATGGTGTTGTGTGTGCAAAGTCAAATGTGATTTCAGCGAGGGCAGCCTGTAGCAATGCAGGTGCGCTCTCAACGTGTGAGGGGGCAGCACCTGAGGCATGCTTGGTGCTGTTGCTGGTCACGGGGGTTATTTTACACTGCACAGTATCTTGATGTTGACTACCTTCCTGTTGGTGCAGCTGCCTTATCTCACTCCGTGCCTTGGTAGGGCCTCCTGCTGTCTTGCCCAGCATTCCCCAGCCATAGGAGTGGCAGCTCTTCACAACAAGCTGCTGCAGTAAGACCAGAAGGGTGGTGATCCGTGAGGTTTTTTTATGTAAAGGTAGGGATGTGTAGGCTGTGAGTTGTATGTGGTGCAAATCTGCTGATGTCACACGAGTACTAGAAAGGCTTTACATGGAATTCTGCTAGCATTGTGGGGCAGATGTGCCTCATTTGCTGTGCCATGCAGATGTGCCTAAGAGCTGGAGCCCTCACATGACATGTAGTGGTGGCCCCTGTGCAGCTGCCTTGATTCCCAGCTCCTCTGCATTCAAGGGCTCTTTAATGGGCTGTTCCCCCCAAGGTGTGCCTTACAGTGACCCTTTTCAGCAGGAGGAACATAAAAGTTCCTGAGCTTTCAACAAGGCTCAAAGAAAGAATATTCTGATTTTCCTGATTGCTTGGGGTTAGAAATGGTGGCTCCACGTACTGAAGGTTCACTGACATTTCCAGCCCTGCCCTCTTGCTAGCATCAGGGATCTGAACATCAGGGAAGCCCCCTGAACTTCTGTGGAGCACTGTGGTCTTCTCTTGGTGGGTCCTAAGCAGCAAAAGCAGTACATCCTTTCAGATGTCTTTTTTAGCCTGCTAGAGAGCTGCTTGATCAATGCAAACTTTGAAAGTCAGGCATTACTAGTTTTCCACAGCCTACTACTCAAAACTCCTGGAAGGACAGGCTGTCGCTGTTCTCCAAAACCCTTGCTGGCCAGAACTGCCCACTGTGCTGTCCTGCTGCAGCACGGGAGCGCTGCTCGCCTTCCTCAGGCCTGGGAATTAAATTTGGTCAGCTTCTGCTGGCCAGAATCTAAGAATAAAATGAGCTCTCGATATGTACTTATTTCTTTATAAAGGATGAGATAAACTATAACACGTAAATGATGGAAGTGATCATATATCAATTCATGCTTAGTGAGTACCCATTGTCTTAAATTAATCCTAATAAACACCGTTTCTCCCAGCATGTGCTATTTTAGGTCATTATGAAAAGCTGTGCTTCCTAATGTACTATCACAGATGTGATGACAGCATCCCCTTTTAGAATGTGTAGTTGGTAATATGTGACAAAAACATGGTTATCGCTTATTCATAAATAGGATCCTTTTAAAAGTACTCTCAGTCTTACATTGATTGGGTTAAATGATTTGCTGATTAAGATGTCTACATGAAATTTTAAACCACTGTTACCTCATTCGCTCTTGTAATGATTCAAAATCAGGATTCTCTTTCGAGCAAGTGACAACAGTTCTCCTGTTTTAAAGCAGAATATGAACATTGTAACTCAAAGCCAAAGGAATATTTGAATGACTGTTCACACACAACTTCTTATGGAAGAATTTTAATATGCTTCGGATGGAATTAGAGACATTGATATATTAGTAGATAGGTTTCAGAGATTCCTGAGAGCATTCAGACATAGCTTCTTTTGCTGAAATTCCCAAAATGGAACTACTCTGCTGACTATTCTGCTGTTGCAGATAGCCCATTTTTACTGTATGAATTGTCTGCATGGTCTAACTAAAAATACACTTCCAAAGCCTTACCTGAGCCCATTTCCACACACTGACCTATGAACACATTGTTGGAAACCAGAGCGAAGTGATGTGAAACTGGGACAAATTTCAAAAGTGAACATGACTGTTGCTCTAAGTTTCTTCATTCTTTTGTCTCAGAAACCTCTACTCACGTTGCATTCTAAGATACTGAAATAACTATTTTGCAGTTATTTTAAATATGTAGATTTCTATTACTAGGAAAATTAGTGCTCGAATTTTCTTTCTTTGAGCCTCGTTGAAAGCTTATTAAAGTCTTTGCAGCTATTTCACTGAGCTTATAATGAGATGTTTTATGTTCCTATGAGCTTCATACTAAAAGTAGCAATATTATACTACAAGTTCTGCCTGCAAATCCCAAACCTAAGACAATATTTCTCAAATGGGATAATGGCAAGTGAACTGCTGCACAAATAATTCATCTGAGAGTATAGGCAAGATGTGATCTGGAAATACTGGATGAACAAGAGAGAAGCAAAAGTTTTAATGTAGCTTTGATCATTGCACTGAAGATACCTTCTGGCAGATGACTGGTAAAGGATGTGGCCAAGCTGAGAAACTAGGAGATGCATCTCCTGTATTTGTATAGTGAGGGACTGGCAGAGAGGTTGGAAAGAAAAAAGTTGCTGGGTGATAAATCTCACATTGTAATAACTCTAGGTTTTAACTCGCTCTTTTCATTTTTAACATTAATTTTTTTCTACAAGAGGAAGCTTTATATTCCAGTGACCAAACTGAGATATGAGCTACACAAGCCTACCATGCCATATACTGATTCTGTGCAACCACAGAATCTGATAAATAGTTTTTCAAAATTGGATGTTAACTTTAAGCCTGTCAAAAACTATCTCAGTATGTATTTTTCCCTCCTTTTCAGGATTCAATTACAAAGATGTCTCTTTTCATGCCCTGAAGATATATGCTTATCTATATAGTACAATATACTCTAAAAAAGCTTTTGTAGTTTTTTAAGCTTTATCTCTGATGTTAGAAAACTCAGCTATATTTATAATTAATTGTCTTGATCAAAACCAAACTCCTTACAATTAAGAAACAAACAGAAGGTATGGCATATCAAACAGACTTTCTGCTGCTGTGATCTTACCTAAAGACAAAATAAGCTCCTTGGTACTTTCACATTAATAGTAATAAAGTGCTTTTTTGTTCTCTTTACTTCTTCTTTAAATATTATTATTATGTCTTCCCATGCACAAACCTCTGGAGCTCTACAAACAGACGATAACAAAGATTGACGTAATTGTTTGTGTCAAGCTTAAGGACAAGAGGGTGTAAGTCCATCTGACAATGCAAGAAATCACAATTGCTGATGCAGGAGCTGCAGGGCAGGACAGTAGGAAGCTGTGGGGAAAAGAAGGTGGTTTGAAATCCTGCCTGGTAGGTAGTGACACTCTGGCAGTGCCGATGACAACTGAGAAATATTGTTCATTTTTCATTTTTCAGCACACAGCAATTGCTTCTAAAGGCTAGTTTCTGGTGAAAATGTCTTCCCTTGGACCTTTTTCTTTACTTCTGTCTGGCCAGGTGACTTTGAAGTATAGAAATGGTGGGGGTTGGCCGCCAAAACCTTTTCCCCCCTTGTGAGGATGTTGAAATAGTGATCAGCTGAGAGAGGTGGCTTTCCCCGTGTGGTCTCACTGGGACATGTAGAAATCACAGATACAAATTTGGAGTTGGAGCATGGCTAAAAGAGTCATTGTCACTAACTCCTCACATTAAAATTGCCCAGGACTCCGATATGTGCCCTAACCATGGGTGGGACCCTAATGCCAGTCCCAGAGGTGGGTGTAGGGAGAGGTGGGGTGTGACACAACTGGGAGACCAGAACACGGCACCATACAGGCCTGGTGCAATTTCCTTCTCATCAGCAACTCTTTGCCAGCATAGAGTGGTCATGTTGCAGATCAGGCACAAGGTCAGTGGTGGCAGGGGCTGGACTCTTTTACACCCTGTCCTCTGCAGGGATACATTAAGGTTACTAGTGTGACAACTGAGACAGGGAACTTGAAATTACTCTGTCCTCTCCCTGTGCGCTATTTCGGTGCTATAATGTGAACTGAATCATCAGACTGGATTAAGCAGAGCGATGATAATTTATACCTATTATTATATCTAGGTCCTTTCCATCATCTGTTGAAGGCCAGTTTATTGCCGCAGCTTTCTTCCTCTCCCACTATATTATAATTCATCAACAGACTCAGGAAGAAATTTGTTACAGTTTTGTTGCTCATAGCATATTTTCTTATATTAATACTTCCTGTGCATGATGCAAATGGCAACCCTCCAAGGCAATGCATTGTTGTTTTTAAGAAGGTCAGCGCTATAATGTATGGTGGTATTTTCCTGCTCTAATCTGCCTTCTTGTGGTCTTTGAATTCTATGAGACTTGAGCTCAGTAACTCAGACATGAGAAAAGAGTTGTCAGCTCCTGCTGAAGGGAACAAAGATGTAGGATTAACTATCTCCTTTTTAATGTGGGATGAATTAGAATAATGCAAGATAAAAGCAAATAAGCACAAAGACCATGGTTAATTTGGTCTATATGGATAATTAATCTAGGATTTGTTAATTAATAATGTTTATTATGGTGGTACCTGAGGAGCAGCTAAGAACGGAGCCTTGTGTGCCTGGCAGACAGTGCTGCCCCAGCAGCTGCTCCTCTCTGATCAGTGGCAGATGACAATAACACTCCTTAGTGGTGAGACTGAAAACAGGAGGCAACTGTGGGAGGCTGGAGACGTAGCTGGTGTCCTTGTGACAAAAGCTGTTTTGTAATTGCTGGAGTAGGCTTAGCCAACGGGAGCAGGTCTGAGCAACAGATACTGTATTTTCATGCCACTGCCTATAGACAGAAACCTAGAAACAGGAAAACAAAGCGGCAGTTGTCTTTATTGTTTAATGTGGGAAATATTTTCCTAGGTGGGAAATTTAAAACAGCACAACAGTTCTAAAGGCACTTCACAGTGACAAGTAATACTACTTCCCCAGATAGAGTTTCTAAATATCCCTCTATTGCAAAGTACTGTACTTCAGGACTAACCTTACCTTGGGATTACTGTTAGGAGAGCCAAAGGCTGTAATGGCATATAACTTTGCCAATACATTCTTACTGCCCTCTTACTGTTTTACAGGTAATTCTAGAAGTTTACTTGATACTGATAAAGATGAGTAAAATATCTTGATTAATAGCAGAGAATTAATTTATATTATGAATAAAATAGATTTATTTCTGTCTGAAAAAGACAAGACTAGACAGTCCTCTTTAATTAACATTGACAACTGTATTTCAAAAGAGCCTGTGAAACAAGCAAGTCAACAGAACATGAATCAACAGCTCAAAGAAAAAGTTGTCGTTTTTCCTTTCAATTTTTACAGTGTTGAAGTAAGTCAAACTGCTCCAATTAATTCTGTTATTAGTTCTTCTAAAATTTCAGTAGAAATATGCTAATTACTCTTTGTAAAAACAACCAGTATACTGAGTTCCTAAATTGGTTGATATTGGTGAAATGATATCTTTGTAAGAAACGCCAAGAAACTGGAATCATCTCTAGGATGAGAAGAAAAACTCTGTGGCAAGGTGAGCAATAACACAGATCTTTCACACGATGTTTCTGGGGCCTTGTTTTTGTAGTTGTGAGGGTCTACAGACGATGACAAGACAAATTTTGTAGGTAGAGGTAAGATACTTTATTAAAACAACCACCTTAGCTTAAAAAAAAAAATTAGGTCTCAAGTGCTCAGAAACTTCTATACTTTCTCACTTCATAGTAGTAGATTTAATAAAAAAATGTTACTCTTTCCTATAAACCCAAATTTTGTCTGAAATTCAAACATCAAGGATCATTCCTATTTTGGAAATGTTATGGAAGACAAAATTTTCTACCAAAGGTGACAGTATGAAGATGAGATCAAAGCAGTAAATGGAGAGGGGAAGTGGATGGGATTAATAAAGTGTATCCATTACACGAGTGCATTGCTATTTGAAAATCACACAGGCTTAAACTGTTCTGCAGCTCAAAACTGTGTAATCTAATCTTTTCTCTGATTTTGTTTTGGTTCCTATGTACAGGATAAGCACAATGTTTTGGTATTGAAAGAAATGTGTCAACTGAAAATGAAATTTTCAGAGTGATGCATACAGTGGCTGTATTTCCATGGTGAAGCTTTTTGCATAGAGTTAATGAAGTGCTTGGGGTCCTAGGGAATAAAAGGTGCTATATAAATGTAAGAAATTATCATTAAAAAGTTTTTCCCTCCAGGCATTTGGGATTTTGCTGTATGTGTTGCAAGGAGGCATTTGCAATCTTCTTTCATTCAAAATGCTTCAGCTTAGACCTGCTCCAACTCTCCCTCTGCAGTGTCATCTACAAAAATGTTTATATGAAGGAACAGTTTCGAAATTGGTTTCAATTAATCATATTTTGCTGCTAACATGAAAGAGCCTGCTTTGGTATAAGCTTTATATAACCATTTTGAAGACCAAGAGGAACTAGGTAGCAACATTTTCTCAAGAGGTTTTCAGTTGCTGTTGAAAGCATTATTAGGCCTTGTCTGCATTGGTTCACAGCCAGAATTCATAGAAACAAAAGGCCAACTGCAGTATGGGGCTTAATTTTCAAGAATTGTATATTATGGTCCTTTACTGGTTGTGCATGTTCTTTTACTGATCTTGGAGTGCCTCATTGGAGGCTTTTTCTATCATCCAAAATTAGACTGAATTTTATTCATTTATTTATTGTATTTGTGTATTTTTCTCAACTCTTTTTAACCCAGCATGCAACATTTAAGATAATCTACCACTTTTCACATATTATAAGTGTAAGTGGCAAAGCTGGCCGAATCAGAAACCAAAACAAGAGTTGTGACGCGATTGGATGTAGCCTTGATCATTTTACTGCACTGCCATGAAATGGTGCGGTTATATCCTCCATGAATTCACACGAAATCTGTATCCACCACGTGTGGATCATAAGCATTTTTGTAGAGTTCAGTACTGTTTATGGCACTGGGAACTTTAGGTCAAGTAAGAAGTTGAGGCACTAAACACAATGCTAACTATCTTTAAGCTCTTAATAAAATTGTGAGATTTGGCAGCATTAAAGTTCAGGTTTCCTTATGCTATCCATTTTACTTGTTCACAAATAAACTTGAAGTATAATAAAATATTGCACCTTCTATAAGATAATACTTTCATAGAATTTGGTATTTTCCTTCAACTATTAGTTACAGAATTGAAGCAGGAATTGCTATTGCTTAAAAATTATCTGCTAGGGGACAAAATATAAGTAAGCGAGTATGATTACCTTAAAGTAATTGGTAGTAAAATAAAACAAAAAAATATTTACCAAGAAGTATAAAGGTAGTATTAATATTTGCTTTTTTCATGTCTTTATTGTTTGCATTTTGGTTAGCGTGGAGCACATATTACCAAGACTCTTAGAAGAAATCTGTGGATTGCATGAGATAACGTTTCTTGTGTTTAGGAGCAGTGGAAAACTATCCCTATATGCTCCAAAATATCAGAACTTAGTTTTATAAATGTATCTTTTCAGAAAACAAGCTTAATTCTCAGAAGAGTAACATTAGCACTCATTAGGGGACTGAGTGCTTCAGGGTACTGTTAATGAAATTCATAGCCTTTTGCCTGTGGGCTATCAGTTTGAATTCAGTCGAACTCAGTGGAGATTAAAAATTGTCCTATTTAATGGCCTTTTAGTCATCGCTAATGAGATGAGTTTGGTGGGTCTCAGTCCCATAACATAAACCATTCACGCTGCCTTCTCCTAACTGGCAAGCTCCAGAGAAACCCAGAAGTTTAATGGATTCTGGGGAAAGATTCATCTGTTACCATGAAAAAAAACAAAGAAAAGCAAAAGCCTTGATTCACACTAGTTATATGAGCACTAATACAAACATTATTTGTAAATGTGGAATTTGTAGTGATATATAAAGTTTGTAAATTAGCGAGTTAGCTGAGCACGTGGCTTACGGTGCCACACAGCTATACAGAATGCAGCACGACAGACTCCCAAAGAGGATATCTACACCTGTGCATAAGATCAAACCAACACATTGTTTAAATGTCTCTGGGACTTCTATCAGAAAAAAAAAAAAAAAGGAAAAAAGGATCAGAACAGGTATCTGGATAGTAACTGCAGATATGGAAAATGATGCTGAGAAAAAATTTGATTGCCTAGTGTGCCTCCATTACTTCACAGCCGAGTCAAATGCTTCTGATCTTTTCTTACAGATATTTAACTCAGTTTTAAAAAATGGGAATGAAGTTTCCAGAACCCTCTAGAGAATATATACCAGTTTTATTTATCCATACAATAGTAAAACTTTTTCTGATGTCTAACCTAAATTTCTTTCAGTGCAGTTTGAAACTGCTACTTTTTGTCTTCTCCTGGGTGGATTTAGTGAACAATGTATTTTTCTCCCTATGGTCCTCTTTTCTCTAGACTAAGAAATCCTAAGAATTCAGTTAGGGTCACATCTTTTAAAAACTGTGTGTGTGGTTTTTTTTTTCTTTTTTTTTTTTCTTTTTCTTTCCTGGACTCCCTCCTATTGGTCTTCTCTGAAAGCTGCATATTTCTTGAAATACAGAGCCCCAAACTGAACACAGTATTCCAAGCAAGGTTTTACCAGTATTAAATGTGAGGAGAAATTCTTTGTATGTCCTAGATATGACAGTTCTGTTTACACATCTCTCCGTACTGCAGCTTTTTTCACAGCAGTATGACATTGTTAACGCACGTTCAGTTTGTGATTTACTGTGATCCCCAGCCCCTGTTCTGAAGACCTGGTGTTTATTCATCTGTTCTTAGTCCTGTAATTGTGCAATTGTTATTTTCTTACTTAAATGTAGAAATTGGCGTATGCATTTATTAAATTGCATCCTATTTCTGCAGCCAGTTTGTCAAGAACATTTTGAATTCTGTTTTTGCCCTGCAACATTCTTCCAGCTGTGCCAGTTTGGTATTGTTGGCAAATCCAGTGGATGTAAACTGTACTCCATCATGCATGTAATTAGTGACGCGGTACCAGACCCTGGACATATCCAGTTCTAAGGAATCACATTTGCTATATTCTGCTATTTTTCACAGTGAACCATTGCTGATTACTTTTTGAGTAGTTTTGCACCACTGCAGTCATTTCATTCTGATCACGTATACTTTGCTTGCAAAGTTACTGAGTTTTCTGAGACAGTGTCAAAAGCCTTACCTATGTCAAGCCCTAACACACCTGCTGCTGCTCCTACCCAAGGTCCATTATACTGTCATCGAATGGAATGAGTTTGGCTTGGTATGATTTTCTTGACGAATCCATGTTGGCTGTAACTTACCACTTCATTAGCTACCAGGTACATAAAGATCTGTGATTATTTGCTTCAGTACTTTTCAGGGAATGGAGGCTGGAACGACTGACAGTTCCTGGCTGTACCTATGCTCCCCTTTGAATTATATGTGCTATGTGTTTCCTTTTCCTTTCTTCTGGAAGTCTCAGTTGTCTTCATGAGCTCTAAGTGATGACCGCTCACACCTCTGAAGTTGCCTTATGACCTCCTCACTCTAGTGTAAAATCCTTTGGGCCTAGCAAATCTGCAGAAAAAAAAATCTGATTTATCAAAACAGTCCCTAATTTACCAATTTACTTGTCTCCCTTGAACCCTTGCCCTTTTCAGTTGGGGTTTGCCATCAGAACCATTAATCTGAAGAAAAATTGGCATCAGATGCTGCTTTCTCAGTGTCCTGTCATAGCTTTTCCCTCCGGAAGGGCTAGCCACCCCTGGGTTTGCTCCTCTCCCCTCACGCTGTTGCTTTGCTCTGGGTTTCGTGCTCCTCTCTCACATGCCAGCCAACGCTTGCTGCAGGACTCTGCCTCTTTTGTACAGCTCCTTCAGCGTTTGACCTAGTTTTCCACTTTCTGTGGGAAAGGCACCGCTAAGCAGCAGACGCTCTGACTTCCCGGTCCCCCGCCTGCTGGGAAACCTGGCGCAGGTGAGGGGAGGCCACGCTGGGGCGGGAGGCAAGCTCGCCTTTTGAAGAAAGCTCTTTTAAGGACATTTTCCTCACGCTTGCGGGAGGCATTCCCTACTTGCCCTCACAGCGCTGCCGGGAGCGACCCCGCGGGGCCAACCCGCGCGGCCGCGGCCCCGCCGGCGCTGTGGGAGTCGCGCGCGGCGCTAACGGCCGCAGACGCGCCAC
>VXAL01009188.1:53970-92107 GCA_013399475.1 Chauna torquata
GCACGCGCTGCCCGCCCGGGCTCGCCGCTGTCCCGGCCGGGGCTGCCCGCTGCTGTCCTGGGGCGGGCTATGGCGTGCGGTGCCCGCCCGCCCGCTCCCCGCCGCCTTGGCATGGAGCGGGGCGGTCTCTAAAACGTGTGGCATTGTTACAAAGGGCTGGCAAGTTCCTGGCCCGCTGTGGGACCGAGCCCCCTCCGCACAGGGGGCATCGCCGCTGTCTGCAGCGTGCAGGGCTCCCGGAGCCGGGGTGATGCGCAGCAGCGAGGGGAAAGTTGGCACTTCAGGTATCAAGGTCGTGTATTTGGGCTCCAGTCTGTTTCAGGGGCTGCTGGTTTCTCTGACAAAGTTTGTGTTACGTCAGGTTGCAGCAATGAGCATCATCTTGACCAACGTATTATCTGAAATCTATGAAGTTTTCTTTCTTTATACGGCTTTATATGTAACCTTTAGTTCATTGGAAGTACTTGCATCAGGGTAATATGGGCTTAAACTGACAAGTCATGGTGGTAATGAAAAACAAGCATGGTATATCAAAATAGGTTTCCATCCGTGTTTTAAAACTCTGTCCCTTTAAGCAAGATCTCACTTGCAGTAATATTCTGATTTCCCCCCCCCCCCAGCATATAATTTAATTATGAAGATTGTGTCATGGAACTTCACTTTGAGACGCATATGGGGAATGAATGTGTGCCAGATTTTAGAGGAAGAAGCCATTTCGTGTTGTATAGATTAATGAATCAACACATGGGACAAACACTCTAAGAGGCTGATAAGCATCTCTGGAATTCCACCACAGAATTTTACCTTTTACTGAGAAGTTTACGCAATACATTTTCTTTATAAAAGTTGTAAAATAATTTTTCATTCAAATTATAAAACAAGTCTTTAATGGGAGAATTTCCATATTTAAGAGGTACTTTGGAAGTTTGGCAAGTCGATGCGATTCTTCTGTATAAAATTCTTCACTACCTGACTTGTGTAAGGCAGGTGATTTAAGGGCAGAATAAATGAACTGATTAGACAATACAAAATAGATCCTGAGAAGCTTTTAATGGGTCACTTAGATGCAGAGAAAATGCAGCAATTTCCTTATTGGAGAGGAGTTTAAGTAGAGTGCATGGAGGAGCAGTGCAGTGTGACAATCCCATTACATTGACTTACAATCTAAGCTGATGTTGCAAACCTGTCTAATGTAACTGCAGAGGGATGTGGTGCAGAGTTATACGTGAGTTATAACCAGAGTAGAAAGAGAGAGTCTTCAAAATATTGTCTTTAGAATAGTTTCCTCCAACATCCAGCAGTTGTTCAAACAGAGGTGGTTTTTTAATTAAAAAAAAAAAGTTATGCAGGGAACGGGAGTTTCATTGAGGGAGTTGTTAGTTTCACCAACAAAACTTTTCTTACTTATAGAGTTAATTTTTCTTTTGTTTTCTTTAATCTATATGGTATTTTGTCATACTGAAAATAATCCTTGGCAATATCATTTAACAACTTCAGAGCAAAGGTGTATTACTTTGACATTTTTTTCTGAAGTATCATGAAGTCCAGCATCTATTCTCTACTGAGTAGCACTTGAAGGTGTATGCCTAGGAAAACGCGTATGAAAGTTTGCGAGTGAATGCTAAAAGAGAATATTATGGTCTTGAAATCTCAATAGGTGACCTGACTAGTAGGAAGAAAAGGCACTGATGACTTGAAGCATCCTTGTGAGGTTAATTATTAGAGCAACAATTGATTGAAATAGGAGCATCAGCAATTGAATAAACAGGACGTTAAACAATAGTTGCAATGCTTTCCACTTTAAAATAACAGTGTAGGCTGAATTTCAATATGGATGCTTGGGTTGTCAGTGAAGTAGTTTGTGTTTATACTTGCATGTATTAGCAGGACCTACTAGTGCACAAACCTTTTTTTGATTCAAGATTTTTGAAGGCACTTCTGGAGAAAACAACTGAAAAGGGAATAAAATTCTTTGTAGTAATAAAGCACATGCATGCTCACACACGTCTGTTAAACTTCGAATGCTTTCAGGCTTTTTACCAGCTTGCAAAAGATCTCAAAACTTAAAATTGGAAAAAAGGCAGAGTAGTTGTGTCACTTTCTTTGCAGTTCCCTCTGGGGTTGGTTTGAATGAAAGTCCTTTGAGCGGTTGCTGACTGGCCCAGTTGGTTTGGCTAGTTGGGAAATCACTTTCATCATGTTTTTGTATTTTAAAACAACTTTTTGTCTTCATCAAAGTTCAAGTGATGCGGCTGTTAGAGGACTACCTGTTAAGATTTTTTTTTTTAGTTCTGTCTATCATTTCAATACCAAACGCACTACTCTGGTGATACAGTTATTTTAAGCCAAATTGAACTGGTTCCCTCTGTGCTCTACATTTTGATATTCTGTACTGTGTATTAAGAGATTAGGGGAAAGATCATTTAGTAAAATTAGGTTATATCTGAACAAGATTGCACTCAATTAAATTGACTTTTAAACTGGTTTAAATTGGCAGAGCATCCAAAGCACGATTCCTTCGGCTGAAATTAGTGACCACGCAACTTCGATGTGTGAAGAAATTCCTGGTAAAATAAACCAGAACAAGTCTGTCTTCTCTCAAAATATGGTTATCTCCTTGAGCACTCTAAATATAATTTAGTTTTTGATAGTGAACATTTTTCCTTGCTGCTTTTTTGAATGTAGATGCAAACTTCATATAATTACTGGGGAAAGAGCTTAAGTTACCCAAGGAAATTGTGAACGTTGGTCATTCTGGTTGATATGCATGAAGATACTACTGAGCTATCTAGGTTAAGGGATTCCCTGCAGTTCGTGGTATCATGAAAAAGACATCCTTTTCATGGTAATTAAAAAAAAAAAAAAATCCTTCTATGCCTGTATACAGTGTGTCCCTTAAATCAAAACTGGTGTCAGCTAGTAGCAGAGAATTCACACAAGCAGTGATGGTGTAACAGTCATGTCCACATTGTTCACCAAATTGTAGAAGAGGCTTCTTTTTGATATGCAAGGATATGAAATAGTCGCTGTGATTTCCCTGATTACTTAAATCATCCAAAATGGACCCAAATACAATACATCTCCATAATACAGTAATACTGTTTATGCAGGATTAAATTTGATACTCAAATCATAGCTGTCTGTCAAGAAAGACCATATAATGAGTTTGCCTAGACTTCTAATGTGTTTTAAAAAAATAAAATTAAAAAATTGAAAAGAGCATGATAGTCACAGGATCAGTCATGTTACCTAGGATGCGATGTAACGAGTGTTTAACCTTGGTATAAAGTCTACCCTTAATTATATTGTATTTACTCATAAATGGTATTGGTTCATTGAAGGAGAGCAAGCTTTTTTTAAATTTAAAAGTAAGCAAGTAACCCAAATAAAAATGAGTATCTAGTTATGCTGCCTTTCTGTTACTGTTCAGTTGTACACAGCATCTGTTAAGTTGATAAACTGTTGCAGCAACGCCCTTACTGGTGCCAAGGAGGTTAAAGGGGGGAAGACAGTGGCTTAACAGTGAGTATGCATTTTTGTTTGGTGTGCTAAATATTAACTGGCCATTTCTTGGCAAACTCGGTAATATAGAGAACTATCCCTCCAGTTGATGCAATTGTGATACTGTTGGTAGGCAAACTGCTGTTCTTAGATGTGACTAAGTCAGGCTACAGGAAGAGGTAAATCTATAGGTGGTGCTTATTGATTGATACTGAGTGCTTAAGGTTACATATAATTGACTGGCTGAAGGATGATGGGTTATTTAGAAATCTAGTATTTCTTGAAACTTAATCCAGAGGATGCAAAGTTTGTGCTCCAATCAGAATAAAGGTCAGGTTGCTGGGTTTGGGAATATTTCAGGCCTGTTGTTAGTATGTAGTAACTATTTTCAGTATGCTTAAAGTTGCAAGTTAGATATGTACCATACTTACAAAAACTTTGGATTTAAAGACTTACTGTTTTTTGAGTGAAAACAAAAAAATGTAGAAGTTGCAGTCTGATATTTGCAATCGGATTTTTTTATAAAGTGTTATTTTATGAGTATTTGAAGGTTGTTTTTTTGGTGGTTTTTGTTTTTTTTTCTTGCCTACCTTAAATGTTAATAGTCTTCACAAAGCAACTGTAAGGGGGAAAGGATGCATCTTGGGAAACAGGATGGAAGGAACTAGAGGTGCTTTATTGATTTGTCCAATTGTAGCTGAAGATTGGAATTGGGATCACTGCAGCTCTCCTGTTTCCTGGGCCGACGGTTAGCACTGCCTTGTAAGAATACTTTCCACAACAAAGTTGTAGAACACAAGCAAAACAAGATGCACGTTATAGGTCTTGTATTGTTTACCTTTATCTTTATTTACAGCCTTTTACCTGATATATCCCTTTTTAGCTTGAGTGAAAAGTGAGGAATTCCTTAACACATGATCATTGTAATGTTGAAGAGTAGTAACTGAATCCCTCCTACCTGTCTTCACTGAGTAATGATTTGGTGCACTGGTAGCAAGAGTTGTGCTTTATCCCATCTACCTTCCCAGTTCAGCTTCTTGATGGGGACAGTGATGGGCTTTCTCTGTGAGATTTCTTTCCAGCAAAGGCGTACAGGAGGAGGTCAGGGGACAGCTTTTGGAAAAACGTTACTTATGTTTGCTTCTAAAGCATGGCAGTTTTGAAACTGCTCTGTGCTGCTGTTGGTAGGAAGTGGTAGGTATCTGTTTCTTGTCTGTCTGCAGTCAGTCGGGTGAGGAGTGGTGGTTTGTTTGTTTTTGTATAGTTTTGTTTTTGCTGCTCTTCCTAGAGTATTCTGGTTGGTAGGTTGCTTTTTTCTTTTTTTTAAAACTTTTTGGCTTTTTTCTTCAAGAGTGGCAGTCGTCTGAATATTTTGGCTGTTTGCTTCTAATCCTACCCAGCTTTTCTAGGAGCGTTATCAATTTGAAATAATTCTTGGCTTTCTCTTTTTGCAAAAGCCCTTAATGTTTCTAATGTTTATTGCTGGTGTCTTTTTTCATCTTCATATGTAGGCATAAACAACAGCTTCATGACTGTAGAGTTTCAGAAACTCTCTGCTATTAACTTAACATAAAAAAGTTATCTTTTTCAGTCAAAAGAGTTAGGACCTTTACAAAATTTAAATCCTAAAATTAGGTTCCCAACCACCAAAACAGTGGTTGGGTTATTGAAGTTCATTGTATTTATGATTATTTTGTTTGCAAAGAAACTATTGTTATGCGTGTTCTTAGGGAACCTTCAGGGAAGGCTGCGGATTCTGTGTTCCCCTGTAATAATTGGTGGGGAGGAAAGGGGGGGTATTTTTTCTGAAAGCTTTTTATATTGTTACTATAAGTTGACTTGGTATTAGAAACTGTATTTTCAACAAAGGACAACCTTTGCTTGAAAAGTTTCAATATAAATAACTTGGTTTCTTTACACAGAAGTGCCGTTTTTTTTTTATTTTAATACAGTAGTTGTTATGAGTGTGTCTTCTCTGAGAAAGTCCTGATTGTGCTGTCACAGTGAGTGGGAAATGACAGTTTTGCAGCTGGCTTCGCTCAGTTCTCTCCCACAGCGAAGTGAGTACTCCATCCCTTTCTGCTTAGTTCCTTTTTTAATATAAATTTATATATTTTTATATATATATATACACACACCCATAGGCATCAGTGAAATCACTTAATCTTTTCTGTTCTTGAGCAACACTATAAAAACTGAGAGCCTGTCGCATCTAGTGAAAGCAAGTGCGTTGTATAAAAATTATAATGAAGGTTAGAACACTGAAGCTACGGTAAAAACAGTTTTTTATCTTCTGTGAAGTTGAAAACAAAATAGCAATTAGTGCCCCCTACTCAGGTGCTTGTTAACAAAGAAAAAAAAATGTTGTGGCAGTTTTCTTCTGGGGAAAAAGGAAGAGGATAAGTTGTGGGGGGCATGTGATAGTGAATTAACCTCAATTAGCTGTGAAGAAAAAACTCAGAGGCTTTGGAACAGTTACAGAATGGGAGAGAGTAGCGTTTGCCCCTCATATGCAAACTGAAATGCTGGTGAAACCAAGGCTGAAAGGTTGCTTTTCTGGTGCATAAAACAAAGAAGACTGTAGAGACAGCATGTTGTATATTCTTTCTATGTCTTTGCTTTGGAGGAACCTCAGAAGATTTATTTTGTCTGACTTGTTAGCTTCTAAGTGCTTTGGGATAGTGATCACCATTTTCTATGTCCTTACAAAGCCTTGAGTATATTGGACGGTAGTGACACATGTTGTGATGAGAAGGGGTAGACTTGTAGGTAAGTTGCTTTAGCAGAGATTCTCAGACCTTTTCTTTTGTTAGCTTTTTGAAATAAGGTACATCACAAGTATTCAGTTGCATGTTCCCGTAGATTACGAGCCTCTGTTCCCAAACTTTCTATGTGGCCTGACTTACTGGTTAAGTTCACTGTGATTCTCACTACTGTACACATGGCAGAAAGTGCTATTGGATTAGAGAGGACCATTTCCTTTCCTGGTGTGTGCGAGGATTGGAGAGGAAGAGGAACAGCTTGCCTAGAAAAAAATTGTTTCCCAGGTTTACCACTGTACTGTGATTGAAAGACCACTATTGCTTTTCATCATTGTACCAGCAGTAATGTGCACTAACAGGGATTACTTATTTCTGCACAAGGAAGAGAACCAAAAGTAGAAGTGGTGCTTGGGAGAAACCACTTGAGTTACTATGTAACTGAAGTGTTGTACTATTTCCAAAAATACCATACAGGTACGATGGTAACTCACTTTTAGAAAAGTCTAAAACAAGAAAAGCTGTCCCATTTTGATCTTCTAGAGGAAAAAAAGTGATTGCAACCTTCTTGAAAGAGGTCACTTTTCAACACAGATGATTCTTTAAATGTTGAACTGGGTAGAGGGAATTGAGAAGTATGGTACCCCTTTTGTGTTTTGCATCTCTTCTCTTGATTGAGAATTCTGTAAGGTTTATTTGACTTGAGATGGTTGGATTTAGGAGTTTAGTTATGTGAGAACTGAATTTAGCTTCCATTTTTGAGTCTACCTAGCACAGGTAAACAGAGAAGATCTGCAAGAAGTAGTATAGCAAGGCTTTATTTCAAAAAAGATTGAGATGTTAATTTTTTCTAATCATCAAGGGAGTTCTGTGTGTGTCTGTGTGTGTTCCTTTGCCTATCTTTACAGGTAGATTTTCATAAACATTTATATAGAGATGAACAATTTTAATCTTATTTTATTATCTTCCAATGTAAGAGTGCTATGTTACAGAAGAAGATACGAAGTTCTAAATTAAGGCTATGTCTAGGGTAGTTTATTGGCATTTAGGAAACTTGGGAAGACATCCAGGTTCTGTGGTCTCTTCAGGGATCCAGCAATATGCATTAGGGAATTAGAGGGATGGGTTTAGGCCTTTGCATGCAAAGTACTGTAGTATCCCAGCTGAAAATTTCTTAATACCATTTGGATTGTTAATAGGGAGTTGTTTTTTGTCTGTTAGGCCATTTAGAGAAAAGTGTTTTTGTTCAGTTCCTATGACACGATCATTTTGATGTTTAGGATGTTGGGCACTTTTAAATGAAATTCTATTTAATGTATTTCAAATTAACTTGGCTTTAGGTCCGTTTAGTAAGCTGGCCCTGAAGAATGCTGGTGCCTACTGTTTTCAAGGAATATAAAAATGTCAAGGAGGGAGGATTATAAGTGATCCCTAGAGTTGTGGTTTCCATGATCTTCTTAAAACAAAATCTTCTTCCAACTTAGTGATATTAATACTAGGGCCCAGGGTGATTTTGTTCAAAATAATCTCCCTGTGACTTTACTTTCATTCCTCAATACAGTTTTAGCTTAACTTTTCCTTTTTTTCTTCCCTTTTTTTTTTTAAAGTCATCTTTTGGAACTCCATTTTCAGCAGGAAAAAAGTGTACTGTTTTCTACGTGTTTAAGGTTGTCCTTTTTCTTCAGGTTTTCTGTCACTATTGATTCATTAGCATTTCTTTCTGATCTTAAAGGAGATTTTGGCATTCAGAAGTGAAAATCAAAGATGTGTGATGTTAATCAACAGTTTATTTGAAAGATGCATAAATATTAAAGTACTACTATGAAGCATAACCTTTTGTTACCAATACTTTTTAATTCAGAGTTCACACTTTGTTTTTAATAGGGCAACCATACTAGTTTAAAAAAAAATAGGCAAAAAAACCCCCCACAAAACAAAAAACTTGCTCCTTTTCTTCAGTCTTGTCTTCAGTACAAATCTGAGTATTTTATGAAAGCCTATATCTCATAAAAAAAAAAAAAAGACAAGCATCATATTGTTTTCCTCTGAACATTGTGAATTCCCAGCAACTTTCTGATAGTCAAGGAATAGCTTTGGTTGGGATATTCTGAAGTTTAATTTTGGAGAAACTGGCCTGGTCTTTGCTGTAACTTCCTTCATTTTCTATTTTATTTGTTCCTTGAATTTTATTTTAGTTTAGTGAATCTAGGGATACTGACATTATTTCTTCTATATTCTGAAATGGAGTGGTTATGTGTGGCTTGTGCCAAATGTGTGGCTATTTATTTCACAGTCTTGATATTATACAACCTGAGCCAGTGCAGATCTGGTTCTTCTGTGATCTCCCTGTAACCCAATGTAAGGCATATGAACTAGGCTTAGGCTGTGTCTCATGTGTGTTCTGTTTCTTGGGCTGCTTTAGAAAGTTTGGTTGGAAAATGTGTTTTGGTCAGGAAAACTGCACTTAATCGCATACCAGAACACTGACAATGCAGTGTGTTACATTATTAAGCCCTGACCAGATCAGGTGCCTAACTACAGCCAGTGGGCTGGGTACGCACAAATGTGGATAACTAACGTGGCTTGCTTTTTGCTGTTGTCTTTTCTGAAAGTCTTACAACTTAATTGAAGGCATACCAGAAGGATGTTTTCCTGTAGCCAGAACAAGGGTATGCGTTGCTATAATCCATCATATGATGGAGACATTGCTACTCATATGAAATATTGATCTCATGATAAAAGTGCCAATCTATGTCCTGTGACCAAACTGGAATATCTAAGGAGGTGGAGATTAAGTGGCCAAGCACTTGCAGTGTAATGGATTTTCTGTTTTGTGGTATGCCAGGAATGTTGTGACCTTTAAATACATTCGTTAGAACCTGTAGGTCCTTCCTCAGTTTATTGGCTGTGCATCGTTGTAGCTAGGTTGTGGAAACTAGGCCAGAAGATATTTTTGCCGGTGTGACAAGGTGGTAAAAAAACAGTACACTTTGTGTAGGCAAACGAAGGAAGCTAAGTCTCCACATGAAACACTACACACTTGCAACTGAAATCCCAGATATTTTATTACCAAAAAATACTTACAAGTTGGAAGGAGTGAGTTTGTCCATTGGCTGTCATATATTTGGAAGAACTATTTAAAATACTAAGAACCAAAGATAGAAGGCTTTTGCCCAAGTGATGGCTAAGCAAAAGGAAGTGAACAGTGAAACAAAGTCCACAAACATTTAAAAGGTGTGAGTTTGAAGAGAGAAGCATTTATGTAAGTGATGGACAATGTTGGAAGCTTAAAGTGCTGCCAAACCAAGAGTGAACATCAAGTAGCTTAGTGAGGAATGGGCTTTTACTTATTTTAAAAAAACATTTTCAACATCTGCTATAGAATCATAGGATGGTTTGAGTTGGAAGGGATGTTTAAAGGTTATCTAGCTCCAACGCCCCTGCCATGGGCAGGGACACCTTCCACCAGATGAGGCTGGTCAAGGTCCCATCCAGCCTGGCCTTGAACACTTCCAGGGGGACACATTCTAACTTGACCCCATCACCAAGAGTGGTTCTCTGACTTCGTAAAGCAGGCTCCTGCAAAATGAAGAAAGGCTTTACGTTACTGGTACCTGTGTGTGAGTCCCCGAAGAAGTCTTTCGTACATCGTAAGGAATAGAATGTATACAAACCCAATTAGAAACCAAAGTATTTTGTAGCTTCTTTTCAAATCTGATAAGCAGTAGTTGAATCCTATTGTATAAAACAAATTTTTATATGTTTACTTCATTTGGACAAAACTATTGCAGGAAGAATGCCGGTACTGGAATATATTTTAGGTGATTATTCTATGTAGTTCTTTTCTTCTTACTGGAACGTTCATTATAGTGACAGCGTAGCCCTCTGATAAGCAGACTCTTTGGGAGTTAGCTGTGGTGTTTAAAGATGCTAACACTCCAGCGTGTCTACTCTGTCCTCTGCTGGAGGTTGCCATCATAGGGATACCAGAATAAAACATCTCAAGTCACACCAACTCATAGTTCAGCATAAACCTGCCTACATTTTAATTAATATCCCACACGCAAAGACATAAACTTATTAGTTTATAAAGGATGGTTTTACAAATAGTTATGGAAATCTAAGTGTATGAAATCTCCAGAAGATTTTTGTTAGACTTTAAATGGTTACATGCATGGAAAATACCCCTCCTCTAAGGCTATGAACATGAGATTCCCTTTCCCGTCATGGTCTACAAGAAGTGTCAGAAATGCTGCCTTGACAGACAGCAGTGGGTGTTAGAGCTCGTAATCCCAGCATAGCTACATGTTCAGCTAGAACTAACTTGTGAGGAAGTGCATTTGGACTTAGGATCCTGTTTAGTAGGGGGTACTTACATGCTAAATTCCTGCAGGTAACTTTCGGAAATACTAGTTTAATCTTTTCTTCCGTTGCTGTTATGAATGGAGTGCATTTCACTTTCTTATTAGTGCTCTCCCACCATAGCTTGCTTTCAAACTGTCATGAGAAAAGAAGGAGAATTTTGTTCAAGAAAGGAGTGAAAATCAGAGGGCTGGAGCACCTCTCCTATGAAGAGAGGCTGAGCGAGCTGGGGTTGTTCAGCCTGGAAAAGAAAAGGCTCTGGAGATACCTTGTAGCAGCCTTCCAATACCTGAAGGGGGCCTACAAGAAGGCTGGAGAGGGACTCTATCAGGGAGTGTAGCGATAGGACAAGGGGTAACGGCTTTAAACTAAAAGAGGGGGGATCTAGATTAGATATTCAGAAGAAATTCTTCACTATGAGGGAGGTGAGGCACTGGAACAGGTTGCCCAGAGAAGGTGTGGATGCCCCATGCCTGGAGGTGTTCAAGGCCAGGTTGGATGGGGCTTTGAGCAACCTGGTCTAGTGGGAGGTGTCCCTGCTCATGGCAGGGAGGTTGGAACGAGGTGGTCTTAAGGTCCCTTCCAGTCCAAACCATTCTACGAAAATAGTGTCATTTATCACTAATTTTGAGCAGTAGGACTTTAGGCTCAGCCTTTTCTAAAAATGGCATTGCAGTCTTAAGAAAGAAAGGAAAGTGCTTAAGGTGCTATGATTTTCAAGTCTGCAAAAATGTAGGGGAGGAGTTGGAAATGAATGTGCACAATATTTTTGTCTCAGATCAGTTTTCTAAACAGAAAGGCCAGGGAGATGTGAGTCTACTAAGAAATTGCTTTTGGCTAGAGCACCTGCTTTGATTTTGTAATCTCTGATCTGAGGAGGGTTTTTCTGTGCCTGCTCTTAGTGTAGTGACCAAGGATACACTGTACTACCGGAGTAATCTTCTGTTGGACTGTGTTCTCATAGCCTGTAAGTTAAAATAATTAACCACATTGCTGCTCTTCTTTTCCAGTGTCCTGCAAACTGCTTAGTCACCTAAATGTAGTTGTTCTAAAAGTGTACTGCCATACTGTTATGTTTTCATTAGTGTAAACTGAAATTGTGTAGAGTACAGTATTAGAGAATACTGTTAGTTAAGTACACTTGACTAAAGAAAATGGTTTAGAGGGAGATATCTTTAAGTATGTAGCCATGGAGAAAACTTGAGCCATTTACCACTGTGGGGTTTAAACAGAGGTTGTAGTAAGAATTGTTGGCATTGGAACAGTGTTAAAGCTGAAAAGAAAATGGCTGCCCGAAATCATTGTTGCTACAGTAACAACATGGCTTGACTATTAATGTGCTGCTTTCATCTACTGTTAGATATGTTGTGTGAGATACTGCTTTTAGGTAAAAGGGTCCTTGCTGGGAACAGAGATTTAAATCCACTTAGATATTAATGGATATCATCAGACTTCTTGTTTTAGAATATTAATCTATTTATTGGAAAGACTAATTTCTAGTAAGTATTTTTTAAAAATTATTGTGTTTTCTACAAAAATAAATTACTTAATGGTTTTAAGTTGTATTAATGGCTTTGTCCTTACAAAACAACTTGCAGGAAAAAAAAACCGTACAGTAAGTGATCTCCTTCTGTAATCATTTTAAATGAAAACTAATGCTATTTCACAAATTATGTGGTATATGTTAACATAATTCTATTTTTGAGAAATTAAGCCCTTAACGTTTTTTTAATGTAGCAAAGCTTTTGTGTTCTTTTGTTACTTCCGAGATATTTTTGTATTTTGAGTTAAAATTAAAAAAGATAGCAAACCTACATCCTGTTTGAAGATTTAAAAATAAGGAATGTATTTGAGAGTGGAATGTACGCAGCTATCTGCATTGTATTTTATTTCATAAGGACATAAATGTATGTATGCTGGAGTAAACTTTTTGCAGTTTTTTCCATTAATCGGGAAAAACACAGTTACACTGAAGAATTTCAGAGGTGTATAATGAAAAAGTCAATCAGGAGAGGGATGTGTGAAGACTTATTGATACATTTCTGTGTATGTCAGGGTTCCACAGGGGCAGACTTGGGGGCAGGTAAAGGCTGAGAATAAACTGTGTCTACTGTTCATCAAAGTCCCCATGTGTGGTACGTCTTGTATGTGTATAGCAGATCCCATTTTTCTGCATTGCTTTCAATTTCTTGCGAAGTTCTCTGTAAGACGTCCTGACTGAAAAGGCACCAGATTCATCCAGTAGAGGTGGAGCTGATAGCAGTTCTCTATTCAGGGGACTTAGGAAAGATTATTCAGTGGTCTTTGGCAGGAAATTAAGGAGGCCTTTATTTATGTGAAGTATATGGTTGCCTAAGGCTTGGAATGCAAGTATCTGCACTTACAGCATGGTATTTCTAAAGTGCTGCACATGCTTTACTTTGTACAATAAAAATACTACATTTGTACATTCAATCTTATTTCACTCCATCACAATCTTGTGCAAAACAGCCTTCTGACTCATTTCAGTGGAGTCCTGCCTCATTCACTGCATCTCAGACTTGCCAAATATATAAATTGCAACTTTCAAGACTGTAGAAAAATGCACGGTATGTAAAAACAGTCATTTGGACAATGCAGTGTTGTTGCTTCATGGTGTACAAAAGAGGATGCACCAATTTGGTGTACACAGCCTTAACTTAATACTTTTTGACTCTTATGCTCAGCTTTGCCTCCTTTGTGTTTTGTCAAAATTCAGTGGGCTTTGTAGAAGAGAGGATGACATTACAAACGCCTAACAGTAGTACAGTTTGCTATTTTAAAAATGAACTTTGAAGTGGAACAATGTATTGTAATAAAATGAGCAAATGGAAGGTGCTGCCCCAGGTGTTGAGAGAGAAGGAAAAAAGAAGACAATGCATGCTTTCAAATTTAGGCCATTGGTTCCTTAGAAAAGCACTTCAGTGAAAAAGCTTTCTGTTTTGGATTTCTGGTTACTTAGTTTCAACTGAGAAAGGAAGCATGCAAACTTGGACTAGAAATTCCTGAGGAACCATGACCAATTTCTGTGAGGTAGGCAAGATCTCTTGTTTTCTAGAGTGCATTCATGCAGTGCTCATCGTCAGAAGGTATGTCACAGTATTTTGGTGTGCTGTGTATAAAGCGTATGTGATGATATAGTGAAGGAATACATCATAAATCAGGCTGGAGGGGAGAGGAGAGGAATTCCGTAGCTAAAGGGCTGAGGCTGTTACTGCACAGGTAATGTATTGAAGAGATTTTGCTGACGTTATAATGAAAAGTGTTTGATGTCAAGGGTGATGCCAAGATTATGTACAGTGTCAGTAGTTTGGAGTGAAATAGAGATGATGTCATGCTGTGCTTTAGGCTTTTCCTGTTTGAGAGAAACTGTTATGTTTAAGGTATATGACTGCAGGAAATCAAGAGCTGGTTCTTGTGATCAAGATAAATAATGCTGAAGGGTGACTGAAAACCTACAGGTGTTTATTATGCCAGTGGTGATGCAAGTTGATCTGTAGTTTGTGAATTATTTCTCTGTAGCTTATTGCTTATGTTATAGTAACTATCATTGTGAAGAATGCCATTTGATTTAGTTGAATATTGATGGAATGTAAACTTACTGAATATCAACAGTATTTAGAATACTACAGCTAATCTTATCTGGTGGGGAAACTGCATAGGTAAGTAACCTTCAAAGACAATATATTAATATTCTTTCTTAAGGTCTGGAAGATCTAAATGTTTTCAGAACTCCATCTTTAAACTGATATTTCAATTTAGTGCTTTTATGATGCTTTCATTTGTATGCTGATTGTTATACATTTGCTTACTGGATAATATATGCTCAAAGCAAACAGCTCTTAAATATTTCTGCTTTTTGTTCATATCCTCTTGCTTCTCTGTAGATGTCTTTCCATCTTAATTGTGTGCATGTTGTGTACATATTTAAATGCTTACTTCTCTATCTGTTCAGAGATGGAGATGAAAAGTAACCTTTTTAAGTAATAGTTGTTGTATTTGTCCAAACCCCAGTCTACCTAGAATGTTTTTCCCTCTGAGGGCTTTTCCAATTTTTTTTTTTCTTTTAAGTAATAGGGATTTTTGAAGTAATAATGAAATTTGTCATTTGACTTGATTGATGAGTTGAGGGGAAAAAAAAGCTTGTGTTTTATCAAGTTATTCTCTCTGACTGCTTTTTTTTCCCCACTGTGATAGCCCAATTGATGTTGCATTCATCTACTTGTAATCATCTTGTTTGGACTGAAACAGCTACAGTCTGAAGTATGATCATTTGTGTTTATCTCCTGCGCTGTCATACTTTTCTTTGAAGTGCTTCACTGTCCCATATGGGGTGTTGTCAAAAAACAAAACTTCCTCTGAGTGGAAGAATAAGAGATTTCAACAGTTCCATGTGAAAGCCCCACCAGAGCTTTGGGATCTGTGCGTGCTTTTTACTGTGGTGAATAGACAAAGGAAGAACTGTAGCTTCTTTGAGCTATTTTTTCATATATAACTCAAAATCTAGCAGGAGATTGAAAATGCAGGAGGCAGTCCTCTCTCAGTCCCTTGTTTGCTCGCTGTCTTTCAGTCACTGAAGACTCCTTGAAGGCAGAAGCATCTCCAATAAAAGGACTTAAATTTTGTCTCTTTGTAGGTTGTGAAGTGTTCAGTTTTTGCTTAATTTTACTTCTGGATAATTCTGGCTTCGGTAGGGTACCTGCACGTAAATATCACATTGCAATAACTATTGCAAGAACGGTGATTGTTATTTTTCCTTTGTAAATTTAACTTTGGTAAATTTGATTGTAGCATTTATGATTCAGTTGATTAAAGTTGGAACAGTGCAGGTTGAGATAACTCTTACAAATTCTCAAAGGGAATTAATTTTGTGGTTTTAGAGAGGAACCTCTTATTTAAATTCAAGTGATTGTTTTAACATACACTGCGTGTTAGTTCTATGTATTTATGTGTACTGAATGTTAAATTATGTTTGTACTTTTAAACAGAAATCAAAGAGCGTCAAAACCGCTTCTGCTAGCAGAGAGCAGGAAGCTACGTTTTGTACAGACAAGGTTATTGCTGACTATTTGTTGCTAAAATGGCAGTCTAGGTTTGTATTCAGCTGCAGTCACTGATTTGGAGGAGACTACCGTCAGCTAAGTTTTTCATTTTTCAGTCATTTTCTAAAATTATTTTATCCTTGGTAGTTGTGGGTACCATGTTAACTGGAGCTTCTTCTGGCCTCCTTGTAATAGCTTTTTCTTAGAGTATTAACAGTACTCATTAGGGAATTTTTTCTGCCTTGTTAGGTTTATTAGACTTCTGTAAGATTATGGAAGATTTCCAGTGCTGCATGAGATATTAGAAGGAAATTTCTGCCCCTTCCCCCTGTCAAATCTCTCCCCCACATTTGAATTTATTCGATCTTAATGCTGGGACGACAGTGTCCTAATAAATGTAAATGTCACTCGCAACCAACTAATGAAGTTTTGTTAATGTCAGGAAGTACTTGAAGTTAAGACTACAGTTGCAAGGATTGTGATGTGTTTTTGCGTTCTTGTATTATTATATTGTTCTTATATTATTTTTGTGGGTTTTGCATCTTTCACTAACAAAAGCAGTTCTTACACTTTATTCTAGCCTTTATTCCTTTGTCTTCCTTCCTTCGCCTCTTAACCAAAGTCAGGCAAAAGCTAGTTTTGTATTACATTATAACTATTACTTTAAAAAGCAAGACAAACAAAAACCTTTATCAATTATGTTCCCAACTGCAGTCATTTCAGGAGAATATGGTGGTTAGAGATAGTTAAGGATCTTTCCCCAGGTAGATGTAGATGTTTCATTTGTCACAGATCTATTAGTAAAGAATTTTTCTATTACAAATAAGGACTAAATGGTAGATAAATGCATCAAAAGTCTTAGCAGGATTACTGTACACCTTTGCATTCTTGTTTCTCAAATGTTTTTTTCCCCAGAGAGGGGCATGATTTAGGAGGTATTTCATTATTGCAAACAGGGCCCTAATAACTTAAGTGGGTGAACAAAAGTAAATTTAGTCTTAAAATAAGGGGCAGTTGTAATGACCAGAGGAGTAGTTGAGCAAATTTTATGAAGGAACTTGTATGTGAACTCAGATTAATTATCTTCATATAAACCTTGTATTGTGAATGGCTATGAGCTTGATAACAGGAGTCATGGATAAAATATTTTCTGCTATACTTGCAGATGGGAAAGTAGTTACCTTAATTGTTCTTTATGAACCTGAATTTTGAAGTAGCAACTGTAACTATTGTTTACTTGGAAAAGCAGTGTTATGGGAGCTTTTGAAGCTGATCTCTAGCTAGTCAGAAAGATTACAACTTTTTAACTGGTGTATTGTGATCCTCTCTAACATTTTACAGCCTGTATGTTTTTTACTTGCTAGTCAGATGCTTTTTTGAGAATCTTTTTCTGTCTCTTTCTGTAACTCATGCATAGTTGAGTTACTGTGCTTCTGGCTTCGAGCAATATCCACGTATATGACTTAGTCATTGCATATAGACTGCAGAACTTCGGGTGCCTGCGTTGGCCTTTTTCGTGTGTTGTATGTAAAGACGTATCATTGATACGCTGCTTTTTGTTTTTAACTGTGCAAGGTGATCATCCCTGGCAGTGAATCAGCCTTAGTTCGTATTACTGATTAGTGAGAAATGCTTGTGCTTTTAGACACTTTGAGTCCATCTGTGTTACTTTAGTACCAGTGGGGGTACATATGAGGTACTGCCCATCTCTGCCTTTGCAGTTTCCTTCCTACTTCCTGTTCTCTGCTCGAGAACAGGCTAGCTGCATATCAATGGTCAGAAGCATAACATTTTTACAGGGGTCCTTTTACTGCTGTGGGCTTCTTTTCTCTTTGGTGAGGCCTCAAGGTGAATGCGCTGTAACTGCATTTCTTACCGGCTTCTGAGTCCCCTCTGACGCTTTCTTTATTACCTGGTAAGGGAGAGTTACTTTCATTTCCACTTCCTTTCCTGATAATGAGAATTAAGACAGGAAAAATCAGAGGCAAAGCATTTGTGATTTTGAAATCTTGGCCTTTCCCTAAGGAGTCTTGGAGAGCTACCTGTATTGGATCTACTGGGAAAGAATTTCAGGTGCTTGGTTATTTCAAATGTCAACACCCTTGAAATGAACAGTAGGTGTTAAGATTTGATTGTTTGTGCTGGAGTGAGAGGAATTCTCCTTGACAGCAGAAGGACTTCTGAGAGGCGAGTGTTGGTTAAGTAGTGTAGGTTTGATCACTTTAAACAATGTTGAGTCTCAATGCTGTCGATAGTCTGGGCTAAAGTTAGTGTGTCTCATTGCAGACTGCATTGCCTGCATTAAAACATTTGCGTGCCACTGTGGGTGGTGTCTCCCATGGGGTGGAGCTCTGAACACCAGTGATTTTGCAATCCCAAAACAGGGAGTTAACCTTCAAAGGGCCCTGCAGAATTGTAGCACAGGGGCTGTGGTGGCCGGCCCTTTGGTCCTTCAGCAGTTTGCTTGCTGATGATCTCTTTGTGAAACTCATGTCACCTTCCCTTCAACTGGACAATATCCTGAATGTGATGGTCCGTCTTCTTTCTTCCCTTCTCTTTCCCTCTGTGCCAGATGTAGATAAAGAGTAGCCCCACTTTTTTCACCAAAGTGCTTTGTGAGCTCACTGTGAACCAAAGAGTACTTACATTCAAGAACACTTGTATTTAAGTTTTCTGTAAGGAGTAGATGCTCTCCAGATAGGCAGTGTAGGGTAGGACTTTCCATTTTATACAACAGTCAAAACTGGTCCAAAATAAGGTGTTTCCATGAAAAAGCTGCTGGAGTGAGCAGCAGGTTGTGTGACAGCCTGCTGGATTACCGCAGTGGTCTTCAGTTGTCTCGGCTCAGTCCTTTGATGCAAAGATTCTGTCTGCAGTTGAATCAGAAACCATGAAAACTATGCTGAGAACAGTTATTGCCCAGCGTTAGGCTAATTGCACTTTTCAGAAGATGTGGGAATTGCTACAATGGTGTTGGGAGATCGTTTTGAAAGGAGGCAGGGACATTGTGTAGAAATACTGCTTTCAGTGAGAGAAATGTTAGACTGGGTTGATTCTGGCCAGCCAAAGTGCGCAGGTTTACTGAGATGTCTGGTTTAGTGCTGATCTTAGTGTTCAATAGCATGGAGCCTGCATAGACCTTCCCCTTCTTGGAAATCTGTTTTGGCTCTTCATACATGCAAGGTGTGTTTTGTGGGAGTTTTTAACAGTACCTTTCCACTTGGCCTCCTGTTAGGGCTTCTGTTAGCCTTCTGTTAGACTTCTGGTGGGGCTCCACTGCTGTTTGAAAATAATGCTTTTGCTTCTGTAGGCACATGAATCTCTCTATAAAAACTTGACTTTTTTTTTTTTAATAATATGACTTATTTGAGAAATTAGTGTATCTCTTGAATAACGTTAAGGCATAAAGGCTACAGCTTTATGTGGTAACTAGGAAATGGTCCTGTGAGTCGGGGAAGGAGCTTGGAGACTTGTCTTCAGTTGCTTTATATTGTCTAGCAAGACTTTTTGCAAAAGTCTGTCTTTCCTTACTGTCTGCCTTTGTAATTTAGACTGGTGGCTTTGAGACAGAGGCTGACTGGGGAGCCCATTCAGAAGGCTGCTGTGCGTGAACAAATTTAGGAGATGAATCTTCGGCAGTATGTGAGGATACATCTCTCTTTCAGAGTTAATTCTGGTGATGGATACATGAGTTTAGTCTAGATATGAATAATCCATGCTGTAAAACTGTGCTATATGTCTTCATTGGTAGTAAACCAGTTCTGCAGAGATGCTGTACCCAAATCTGTTCTTGCTTTTGTGCAGCTTCACTGACTTTCAGAGTCTCTTCCAAATGTCATGTAGTCTGATACCTCCAACTAGAAAGTGAAAAGTTTCCTTGTATAATTCTTTTGAAGATCCATAAGCAAAACTGAAAATGGAGCATTTAATATGACATTAATCAGCCTTCATGAAGGAAAAGTAGGTTATAATTTTAAAATGGGACAGCTAGCCTTAAAATGGTAGTTAACACAACTTCTTCCTAAGAAAAGCGAGGAATTAGTGAGGCCCAGTGTTAAAACCCTTCAACACTTGATTTCAGGTATGTTAGTTCTTGCTAAGAAGGTTAGAAAAATGCTTTCATTTGTAACCATTTCTTCTCTGTGCTTCATTCCCTGTTCAGTGAACATAAAATAGCTGGGTTTGAAAGCACTAGCAGAAAACGCAGGAGAGCTTTTCTTGCCATGCAACTTCGCCCGCCCCCCTGCCTTTTCTGCCCACTTAGACTAATAGCATGTGTATATTTGGAATGGCTTCTTGGTAGATTAATAACATCTGTTATTTGAAAATGACGTGTATTTGAGAGAAAACCACTAGAATCTTGATGTTTCCAACCTGAGACAAAACTGGTAGAATGCATCTGTAGGTATGGATTTCTCACCTATGTGTCTTGCTTTTCTTGGCTGATATTGTAGAACACAAGCAGAAAACAATGACAGCTATACATTAAATTCTTGTTTTACTTTGCAGATTTGTTTTAATGTGGAAGTGGATCTCACAGCTTAATGCAAATAAAACAAACAAAGGTGAGTAGAATTTTTTTTTCCCAGCTTCCGTGGATCTGTTAGCACATACTGTTAAACACTCAGGAAAAAAAAGTCAGTGGAAAAAATGAATTGTATTACAACTTGTGTCTTGATTGCTGTAATTTTTGTATACAGTGTTATGATACCAAAATAGGAACATCTTTCTCCCCCAATACTTAAAATTATGATGACAATTATGTTTTTTCCTGCAAACTGTTATAGTCAAAAAGCTATCATGGTATTCTGTTAACTACTGAGAACCAGAATTAGGAGTACTTCAGATGAATTTCATTCTCTGCATATTACCCACCTAGTTGCTAAGTATTGAAAATGTACTTTGTATTGTCAAAGCAGCGTCTTAAACTTACACTTATTCTGTTAATAAATAACCGTGTGGGAAATCTGACCAGCTACCAGAATAGCATTTCAAATTTTTAATAATGAAATTATGTTTATTTTTTTCACTATCCTGTCCTTAGGAACCCTTTTGGGAGCTATTTGTAAGACAAAGTGTATGAAGATTTACTGTAGAATCTGGGTGTCCATTTGCAATTGCAAACTGTTAGTTTGGGGGTGGGGGTGGAACAAACTTCAGCACTTCTTGTCTCCACCCCCCTGATACAATAATTATTTTGAGAGAAAGAATTTAGCTAAACCCAGGTTTTGTCTCTTTTCACATTGCTTCATGTTCTACTTCAGGAAGACTTTGAACTACAAAATCTTTCTCCATTAAATTACATAAAACACATTTAAGAAAGAGCAATTTGCTTTAATCTGTTTTAGCTTGATTGTTTCATGAGTATCTTTAAGTAAGGCCCCAAAGTTCAGTAAATTCTCATTAATGTGGAGATGGGTCTTGATGGAATGGAGTACGCAGGCTTCCTTAGCAAATAAGAGCTAGATTCTCAAATTTTATGCTTGCAGTTGACTGATATGTCATCTTAGAATTTACCTGTTCATAGTGACTTGGTATTTTGAACAGGTGAGAGGGAGGTCCCATTTGTTCATATGAGCTTGTTCTTCGTTTCTAATCTCTGATTAATATGTAGGCTTAATACTTAATGTAGCTTTTAAAAATGTAGTATGTGCATTTTAAAATAGACATGACGTGCTTTGTTTGCATCTTCTGCTCTGCCAAGACTTTTAGAACTACTGCTGTCAACTGTAAAATGTTGATTTTAACAGAATGCTTTGTGGGGAATTGAAAACAACTCTTCTGTTCAGCATTGTTACTTTGTATAATGTAAAACTGATTCAGGACTTAGATTATGAATTGTCTTCTGAACTACGAAGAATTAAAAGTAAGTTATACTGCTGTAGTATGCATATAGTTATGTGCAGAGGAATGTTTAATGTCTTTGCCTGACTTTGCAGGTTTATAAAATGAGCTGCTTTGAGAAAAGGAATAAATATAACTGTGCAAAAGGAAATACTTTTCTTTATCTGATGCTGGGTTTAAAATGAAAGAATTCTGGCTAGGGAGATGACTTGATTTCACAGTAAGGTTTTGATTATTCCTTGTGCCTTCTGATGCTTTCAGTACTTAGTTTGTTCTCTCTTTACGTGGTATCTTGTTGGTTTAAATACAGAAAGTTAGATGAGACGTCTGTAACATGTAAGTAGCCGATTGCGTTCTTTAAGCATGAAATCTTCTGAATGAAACTCCAAAGACTTTTCATCTTAATGGTGGTTAGCTGTGTATAATAGAATTAAGCTGGTCTCTGCAGGGAAAGCCTCTATGTATTTTTGCATACACAACAAGAGGACAGAAAAATGTGAAAGACTACATGGAAACAATATAATGATATTTGATTGATATTGTTATCGCTTGGAGGGGATCTTGAGGTTCTGATAGAACTATGAAAATGACAACTGAATAGTCAATAAATCAATGAAAATACTACACATTATCAGGGAACAAAACAAAGAATAAAACAAAACAGATATCCGGTTATACAAATTTGTGGCGTACTGTAGATACACTGCATTGCAAAGTGTATTGAAGCTTGGTGCTAGTCTAGTCCTGTGGCTGAAAAACAACAGTGCAGAGCTGAGGAAGGTTCAGAGAATGACAGCAAGGACAACTCTGAAAGATTTTATTTTAACGAACAACCTGTACTTACCAACTGCATGTCTTCTGTCTCCACTCATGAGCGTAGTGACTGCAGCATCTTGCAGACTTCTAAACAATGAACTTAATTCACACAACTCAGTGCAGACTTAGCCTTTCATGCAAGCTTACACCACCTTAAAAGCACTAGTTGAAAATGTGATTTAATGATTCACTCAAACATCTTGTATTCTTTACAAGAAGGCGTTTCCTAATGACTGGGAGTGCTGTCTATACAAATTTTCTTTGTGATTAATGAATTTGGGGTTTTTGCTTTGTTAATTGCAAATCATTTGCTTTCCTAATTGCAAATGTAAATAGTAAGATCCTGACTTCTGGAAATCAGAAAACGTATTGTCTGTTAAAATACAAAAGTATAAGATACTATTTACAAACAGTGAATGTACTTTATTGACGTAACTGTAGTCTTTGTTCTTAGGTTTTCCAGGTTCCCAATTTCATCTTCTGAGCTTCATAGGAGGACCTATCTTCTTCTAAATGTGGGGGAAAGTTAAGAAAAATAATCTTGGTCTCAATGTGTTAACAATATAATGAGTCACACTTATGTAGCAGGAAAGGTTACAGAGGGTAGATAATTGTGCTGAATTTCCCTATAATGGTTTGAGGAATGAGGTTAGATTTTAAGCATTTGAGACCTCAGGCGAAACCAGACTTATTTCCAGAAGCTGTCTTGAATGTATTTAACATTGCTTTGCCCAAAAGCAGAAAATGTAATAAACGAATAATACCACCACAGATGTTGAAGAAGGGTAGGTTACAGAAGCACAGGATACATTTGGGCATGTCTGATTTATGTTTCTTTCGCGCAGGCAGGAATCTTCCACAATTTTCGTGTTACTATTCAGATTATCGTGGTTACCATGAAGATGCATTTTCTGCCATTAAATTACTTACAGTAATGACTTTAAAAAAAAAAAAAATTAGGGAATGACCTTACATTTCTTATCGCTTGGAGGTATGAGTTCAACATTATAGAGCTACAGGTCTTCTAAAAACACTGTGTTTATCAGTAAGGATGATAACATTTTCCAAGTTGACAGAGTTTTTTGGTTTTAATCTAAAAAGGCACAAGACAGTTTTTGGCTTTAGCGCTGTTGTTTGCCATCTCAGTAGCTTCTTAACCTTTGATCATTGAAAGAATATAGAGGTTGATTAGAACCGATTTGCCTGGTAAGGATCAGTAAATACCACTAAATGTAATTCATTACAATAAAGTGCTAAAGCAGAGTGAGTAAAAGCAGTGTTCGTAAGTCTTTTTGTAATTGGGAAAGATAGTTCGCTTTAGGAGTTAAGAAGGCCCTACATCAGCAGGAGGTAAAATCTTAGAATTTGTGATGCTATAGGAGGTAAAATCTTAGAATTTCTGATTCTTTTAAAATATGTGCAGCAAATGGTTATCAGCCAAAAAAATAAAAAGCATGAAAAATTACTAGATGTGTCTCAGAACATGCTGGAGAAAAAGAATAACTGCTTTTTTTCAGTGTAATGGGAAATAGTTAGAATTTTCCCTGGAGTTGAATGGTGTGTCATGTTCTAAGATACATGTCAATAAAATTGTATTAAACTGTTTTAATGTCTTCTTTAAGAAAGTTGCACTGTAAATCTGTTGTATGGCATCATGTTGTTGTTGTGCAAGTTCTCATCTATGATTTTTGGGAGTGACACCTCAGGAATAACTTGTGCAGATAACTAACAATATAAGCTTGATGAATTTGGGAAATATTCCTGTCAAAATAGTAAAATGAATGTGATTTCTAAAAACCCTTCCTGGTCTGGTTGTGATCTCTACATGCTAACAAATGTGTAAACATTGAACAGCTTGTTCAAATAAAAAGCTGGATGTTTCTATGCTAAAAGTTGTTTTTTTGTTTTTTTTTTTGCTTCAGTTACTGAATTCAACTTTCTCAGAAATTTGAGATTACAGTGAAAATAGGACTTCTGTGGCCACGAAGTTGTAATCACTGGGGATTTGCACAGGTTTATGGAGAAGAGCTAATTATTAGTCAACTTGCTTATGTACATTGGATTTGTAGTGCAAGAAGGTTCTTTATGCGCTGTTCGCAACAGGTGTGTCTGAACAAAAAGACCTAATTTTAGGAGAAACCTTTTTTTATAAATTGAAAGTCAGTTCTGGATTTGACTGTGAAAAATCTGTAGTTCTGCTTTGACTGATTAGTTTTAAAAGTCTTTTTCTTAGTGCACCACCAGTCATTTATTTGGCAGCTGGGAGAACGTTTTTAGTTCTGTGGGCTGTATGTGTGGGGGAATAATTAGATTTTCATATGGAATTTCACCACCACTTGGTGGCAGTACTTGGCTTCAAAATGACTTGTTTCTGAACAGATAAACTGGCTTTGATTCTGTAGAACTAGTTTAAAGGGGAGTAGGTTTGTTTTAAAATTTCTAAAAGTTAGTGAAGTGTTTTTAGAAATTAAAATACTTTCTATTTAACCTACTGAAAGGATTTACATTTGTATGTCTTGGAGAATCTAGCTATCATGTCTACGTAATTTAAGATAATTTTTCATGTTAATAGTATTCTCAGAAGATGTAATATTTAATGTTCCCCAGTTGAATTATCATAGCATTTATTCCTAGCATTTTACCTCGATTGAGTAATGTACTTCAAGTAATTTTAGAACATAAAATTTGCTTCATAGTAGTGTTCTTCATAATATGTTTTTGCAGGTAAATAGGGGACTGACAAAACTGTTTTTTTGCCTTCTGAAGTTTTCTCTGCATTTTCACTTTTTTGTTTTTATTTACTGATATAAATTTTAGGAAAGGATTCCCCATTAGATTCTTCTGTCAGCAAAGCTAGTAAAAGTTTGTGCCCTTACTCTTAGTTGTTGCCCATCAGTTCTGCCGATTCAGCAGCGTATGTACCAGCCTTTTAAACTAGGTAATGAAGTTGTTGATAAACTGAAAGAAGGAGTGTGGAGAAGTGGAAGAAGGCAGGAGTCATTTAAATTGGCTTTGCTGCTAAGAAAAGCATAATTCCAATGTATAGCCAAGTAATTTGACAGTGTATGGCTACATGTTGAGACTGCTTTCTCTTCTCTGCATTCCAAAATCTTCTCCAATGACGGCAGGTCTTTCAATTTATTTTTCTATTACTACTTTTTCCCCCCTCACAAGTACCATAATGGTGATTCTAGAGCCTACAAGAATGCATGTACTTTCCTAAACATGTTTTCTTTGTGAAATTTCTAGCTCACTGTGACTGGAGTTATAACAGCAAATTACTGACGGGAATGGGTTTTATGATGAGGAAATACTTTTCTTATATTGCCTGAAGAGCTGACACTGAGAATTGAGCATCCGTAGGCCTCTCTGAGGTGTGACGTATCAAGAAGGCATCTAAGCAAATTGTGGCCTAGAAGCGGGATTCATCCTGTGAAAAAGTAATTGTAATAGTTGTGGAAAGTCCTGAATAGTAGAAATATTAATAGAAAATGAGGTGGAACTTGGAAAATGCATGTTTATAAATTTGAGAGTAATAATATTGCTTTATTTAGCAAGAGAACTCCTGGAAAACAGGAACGCTGGAAGAGAGGGACATAAAACTACAGTTTTGCTGTGAATAAGTTCTGCCTGGCTTGGGATGGAGAAAATGCCCTTTTCTTATATACCTTATTTTTTTTTGTTGTCAAATTTTCTTAAACTGTCGAAATGGTAAATCTGAACTTAGTGTTTGGAAACTTTTTTGATTGAAATATTCACGCTTATATCGCCGATATTCTGAAATGAAGTAGAAAGCAGATAGTCTGAATGTATGTAGCACTCTAACAAGGAGTAAGATAAGTGAGAATTGGGATACTGTGTGAATAAGTGTACCGAAACAGAATCACAGAATAGTTGAGGTTGGAAGGGACCTCTAGAGGTCTTGTCCAGCACTCCTTCTTAGGCAGGGTCACCTAGAGCAGCTTGCCTGGGACCATGTCTGGACAGCTTTTGAGTATCTCCAAGGATGGGGATTCCACAAGCTCTCTGGGCAACCTCTGCCAATCACCCTTACAGTAAAATAAAATTTTTCCTTATTTTCAGATGGAAACTCATGTGTTTCAGTTTGTACCTATTTGTCTCTTTTTCTATCACTGGATGCCGCTGAAGAGAGTACATTTCTGTCTTTTTACACCTTCCCCTTCAGGTGTTTGCACACCTGGATAAGATCACACCCCAAGCCTTCTCTAAGGCTAAACAGTCCCAACTCTGTCAGCCTTTCCTCAGTGAGATGCTCCAGTCTCGTAATCATCTTAGTGGCCCTTCAGGGGACTCTCTCCAGGAGCTCCATGCGCTTGTACTGGGGAGACCGGAACTGGATGAAATACTCCAGGTGTGGCTTACTTACCAGTGCTGAGTAAAGGGGATCACCTCCCTTGACATGCTGGCAGCCATCCCACAAACACAGTCCAGGATACCATTGGCCTTCTTTGCCACAAGGGCACACTGTTGGGCTCATGTTCAACTTGCTGTCCACCAGGACCCCCAGGTACTTCTGCAAAACTGCTTTCTGGAGTGAGTTGAGGTTGAGGTGCATGGTGTTATTCATGGTGAAGAACTTCATGCTTTGCTTTGTTGAGCTTCATGAGGTTTCTGTCAGCCCATTCTCCAGCTTGTTGAGGTCTATCTGAACGGCAGCATGAGCGTCTGGTGTATCAGTCACTCCTTCCAGTTTTGTATTGTCAGCAGACTTGCTTGAGAGGGTACATTCTGCCCCATTACTTACAAAGATGTCAAGCAGGGCTGGACCCAGTATTGACCCCAGGATACAGCACTAGTTACTAGCCACCAGCTAGACTTTGTACCACTGATTACAAGACTAAAATTTTTGGAAGCCTGATTTAAAAAAATATATATATATATATGACCACAAAAATGGCTAAACATGGCTTTTACTTATAGACTATAATGAAGAAAACCTTTTTTGTTGTTGTTTTGTAGTGCTAGTAGTTAATAATTTATTCATTGTATTGTGTCTAGATAAAAGGAATTGTTGGTACTATACTTTAGGCCTAAGAATACATTTGACTGAATGTAATGGTGGTGAAAGAGATTGAGCGTTCTCTTAAACATTTAGTTTCTTTAGAAAGTAAAAAGGTGTGAGCATGTGAGATTGGTGTGAAGGAAAAGCATTTATCTATGCATGTAAAAGTATGTAGGGGAACAGTTTTATGGGGAAATAGTGTGTTATCACAGAGCGTGAAGTCTGTATTTTTCAAACTTGTGTGTGTTACTGGAATGCTGTTAGTCATCACCGTGCCTGTGTGCATCTTGGAAACTTCAATGATTTGATTGTAGTTCTCATCTTTAGTAGAAACTATTGGCAGTGCCACTTCAAACTTGCTTGTACTACTGAAAATGCAAGCTGGACAAAGCTGCAGGAACATGAAGACTTAAGTACTTGGCTGTCCTTTAAGGACAGGGCTGTTGAGTGCTGTGAGGGGTTATGAAAGCCTATGAAGTTTCCACTCAGGGTGTAAATGTTCTTAAGTTACCAGATTCAAAGTCTCGGTTTTGTACAGGCAAGGCGTCTTTTGGAAACATCTAACTCACTTTGAAAAGTCTGTCCCGAGTAGATCATCTTAAACTGCCACAGTAGCACTTAAAACTAGAAGAATATTTTTGAAAGTCATAGATCTGATTCTTTTGACGGTTAAATTGTATTGTCATTTATTTTATTGATTTTGGTATTGGATTTTAGCATGATGAACCCCATTGTGACATTGGTTTATTTTCCCAAGCAAATCAATATTTGAAAAATAAGAATAAGAATGGTTGGTGGCAATAATGATATTCTCTTCTATAATTTCTGAATTGTAAGACGGTCATGCTTTAGTTGTGAACTATTACCTTGCAGACATGAGATATTAAAATATCACTCTTACACATTCTAGACCAGAAATCAAGTTTCTAAAATTTTGACTTTTTTAAAGAAACATTTTTTCAAACTACCTGATACATAGTTTTTGAAGAAGTTGTTTCATTAGTAACAAAGTTTCAGGTAAATTAACTTTCTGAAAATTAGTGTGCTTCAGGTTTGACATTCCTGAGTATAATCTCAATGAAAGGACAGACTTTTTTTCTAGGTTGATGGATTAGTGGAATACCATCCTACTTTTCCTGGAAGGTCTGAATGTGATAGTGTATTTCATCATGAAGAACCTTCTTTTGACTCGATTGCACTTTGGTTCTTAAAAATTTTGTAATTTTAATGTCTTTCTGTTGCATAGAGAATTCTGAATCCTAAAAACTAGTAAATAGATTACTCCTCAGAAACTAATTTTTACTTTCCACTTATTTTGTATTAGAAATGTTTTCAATTTTTTGAAATACATGTAAAATCTTAATTTCCTTTTTTTTTAACTGATATCTTGGAGCAATATTTTTATTTGACATTACTGTTAGACTTTGCACTGAGGTTGGTTGCGTGTGTTGTAGAGTAGAAAGAGCTTAGAAATCTAAGGCAACGTGTGATCAGATGAGAAATAAACCAGATAGTTGAATTGGCTCTAAATTGAGTCAGTATTTAAAAAGTAGACTCAGAAAATTATGTTTGAGATCAGTGTAAACTCTGTATATTCTGGTAGTGAACAAGAGATATAAATGGTACTTGCAGTATCAATATCAAGACGTGCAGTGCTACAGCAGGAATTAGAATTAACACTTCTATCTCAGATCAGGGAGATTTCCACACACAGCAGCAGTTGGAGTTTGACTCACAAGCTGTGCAGGACACCTTTTGTTTGTGGTAAAGCTGTCTAGCTAGTAGAAGCTGATGGACAATTTTCCATTCCTGAACAATGAGTTGCATCTTTTTTTCAATTGTGTTGATCTTCTGCAGGCTCCTGGAGAAAAGTCTGTGTGATTACTCCTGTATAATTTTAAGTTTCTCTTTGGTCAGCTTTTTCCACAGAAATAGGACAGCTTGGTGAATTTTTCCCATTTTGGTTTACTTAATTTCTTGTTGCTACCTTTTTAAGGAATTGGGAGCAAACTGTGCTGTTTTAAAAAATAATAAAAATAAAAAATACTTGTGCAACAGATTGTAGTAATATGGTTACTATGGATGGCAATAACTTTTGTATTCTTAGTGTTAACGTTGGTGAATTTTCTTGCTGCTTTGAAAATCACTCTTAATATGGGAGTATGATTAGCTATGAGAGCTTTATGATGTTTGTGTTTTCATGTAAACAGCCATGCATCAGAATTTAAGGTGTTTAGTTTTTGGTGGAACTTCTCAGACTGTAGTTACATTAATAACGATATGCTTGTATGTAGAATAGGTGTGGGAGGGCGGTATTCATAGTGCTGTGCATACTAAACAAGCTCTCTGTTTGCTGCAGAAGTTAAAAAGTTCCAGAAATGTTCAGATGAATTTGTAGGTTTCAAAGCTAAGTAAGGCAGTCTAAGAATAGTCTGTGTCTATGCTGTGGAGAATGGAATGTATTTTCAACAACTTAATTTGCAAACAAGCTGGAGGAAGGCAAGGTGAGTCACTGACTTGTCCTTTGGTTGTCAAATTTTCTAGTTCTAGTTCTGTCTAGGGGGTGGACCAGGATAGCTTTTAAGAAGAGATAAAGAGGAAAACTGGTAATAGGTATTTTTCTAATTATTAAAGTACCATAATTTTATTTGTCTTTGGGTGTTCATAGTGCTGGATAACACCCAAAACTCAATAGATATGAAGTGTATGCATTATTGAATGGAAGAGGCAAAAATATTGTCTGGATATCCTCTAAATACGATCATAGAACCATAGAATGGCTTGGGTTGGAAGGGACCTTAAGACCATGTAGTTCCAACTGCCCTGCCGTGGGCAGGGACACCTCCCACTAGACCAGGTTGCCCAAAGTCCCATCCAACCTGACCTTGAACACCTCCTGGGATGGGGCATCCACAGCTTCTCTGGGCAACCTGTTCCAGTGCCTCACCACTGTCTGAGTGAAGAATTTCCTTCTAACATCTAATCTAAATCTCCCATCTTTTACTTTAAAACAGTTACCCCATGTCCCGTCACTATCTGCCTGTGTAAAAAGTCTTTTTCCAAAAAGATGACTTTTTTTTTTCCTGAAGATGTGGCTAGTTTATGTTAATACACTTGGTTATTTGGGAGGCAAGTTTTTTGGCTTTCTCACTCCCTCCCCCAACTGAGTTGTGTAAAACTTACTCTGTGTAATCCTTCATTTTCCAAAGGTGCTTAAACATTTCACTTTTGATGGAAGCTCAGTGCTTGATGTGGGCAATGATTAAGTTAATATAGGAATAGACTGCATAATGAGGCAAAACGGAAGGAGCTTCTGCTTTAGTCTGGTGCCATGACATACTTAAGCTCTCTGGTCTGCTGTTTGTTGCTCGGAAATCTGTGACTGGTTCAATCATCTTTTATATCATCTGTCATTTGAGAAAGGTTTAATACAGGAATGCTTGTGGATAAAATAATGGGGTTTGTTAGTTTTCTCTCTTTAAATAACAAAGTCTTGAAGAAATAACAAATCTAAATGGAATCAGTGCAAGCCTGAAACACCTTTTCTATCTCTTGAATATTTGAATAATCTTGAGTGCCCTGGTTATTCACATCTGCTTGAAGAACTTGATTTATGATGAGTTGCTTGGCACAGGACAAGTACAGCTTTTTGCCTTCGTTACAGCACTGTTGAAGTAATTTGTTTCTTTAGTTAATTTAACTAGTTTGAGTAAATTCAATCCATTTAGGAGATGGCTTTTAAGTTTTTGTACCATTTAATAGTAACTCTGTGACTATGAAACTTGGTAGCAAAACACATAAAAACACTTCATGCTTTTCACAAACTCAGCCGAATTTTTCTATCTTAATTTTTCACCTCCAGTGTGCTTTCAAATCTATTGGAAGTCCTTGTACCATGAAGTGTTTTTTTTGTAACAGAAACTGACAAACATCTAGCCATCTAGCTATAACTGCTAGTAGGTGACAGCATAATACACTTAGTGTTGGAGNTGTAACAGAAACTGACAAACATCTAGCCATCTAGCTATAACTGCTAGTAGGTGACAGCATAATACACTTAGTGTTGGAGTGTAAGCTTTAATGAACTAGAATTGCATGAAGGCAGTACAGCTTGGTGTGTGACACGAGTACATAGCAAAGGTTGTCATTATGAAATACGAACTTGGAAATGTCATAAACCTACTTTTAATAAATACAATTAATAATGTACATAGAACAATGGAATTAAGTACATTCCTATCAAAAAGAATTCTTAATGAACAGAAAGTGGACAGCATAGACCTGATGACAGGAAGGTTGCATCTAATCTGAATTACTGAGCGACCTGGGAAGCTTGCTGAGAGGGATTACCGAATAATTATGTTAATATGCAATTATCACCTCATTTTTTCTGTAGTAACCTCAAGATGTAGTGTAGTAAGGGTGTTATAGCAAGTGCTGATAGTTTGCAAAAATACTGATGTTCAAGATTTTTGAGACAATAAGATTAGCTTAAGGCATTTAAATGATGATCTGTCAGCTTGAAGACAGATCTGACCTTACACTTTTCTAACACTTAGAGTATCTGGCCACAGGCAGTCATATCTGCAAAACTCATTATGATTTAAAACTGATATTTTATGAAGAAAAAAAAAAATCAGGGTGGGAGTTGGCTTAGTTAGCTAAATAATTGGTTTTCTAATTTTGAATATGAAATAATTCCACTATAATAAACAGTGTCTCATGTAAATCAAGAATAACACTGTTAACTGTGCTGCAGTCATTCTAGGTTTAGCTAAAATGGTTGAATAGAATTTGGCCTTTTAGATAAAGTGTTTCAAAGTTATGAGTCTGGAATTGTGTATGCTTGTGTAGGCTTTTTGAACATTGCTGTTTTGCACTTATCTTTACTTATCTTTTAGGTATATTGCACTACGTGCTTAAATAAAAAATTAACTCAACTTTATAGTCCTTGCCCTGGTATAAAAAAAAAAGCTATTTGCAATACTAAATTTAAAATTTAATCTTAATGTTTATTTTTTCAAGTACACTGAGGATTAATTACCATGTATTTTGACAGAATTAGTATTGTGTGCATTTCTGATGTGGTATAGAGAACAATACTTATAAAACAGTGATGGAAATATGCAAAGAATATTGTATAGACTTGGAAAATGTTAGTTGTTACAATGACTGATTTTCTTTCTTTATCCACCCCACCCCCAGCGTGTTCAGGGTTAGGTAGTGTTTCGGTCTGGGTATTAGGCTTCCTGAATGGTACAGCTTAAATAATGTTTTCCTCAAAAATGATGGCGTTGTGTGGAATCCATTGTTACTGAGTAAATATCTACACATAGTATTGCATTTTGGCTCACTGTTATCACAATACTCTAAATCACTGTTATTTAAGAATATATTTTGTTTTCTTTGATATGACACTGTTACAACTGTTAACTTTCTTGTTGTTGTCCTGCACGTATAATAGTGAATTGTACCACCCTGATAGCTGGAAAAAAAAGTGATAATTAGCAGAAAATGATTAAAATGTAACAGTGATATTATTGATATGGTAGGCATTTCAGGCTTAATTCAAAGCTTGAAATCTGTAGGGACAGCTGTATTACCATAGAAGTCTTTTAATCAGATCCATATGGAATAACTCTCAATCTCCATAAATACACAATATGGAAAGAAGTCTCTTACACGATTGCACGATGTGATGTTTCAGATATTGTTCATGATAGTTTTGAAGGGAATCTCAGGTTCGAGGTGGTTGTATGGTGCCCTATCCACCTTGTTTTAACTCAGACTTTAACACTAGTATTTAAAGTCAACATATGGTTTTTGTGTGTGGAGTAACATGGTTTTGTCTTCATCATGTAAACCTGTGAAAAGTTTTCTGGAGCCGTTCTGATAATGAGGGTTGCAATCTCCAAGTGGGCACAATATTCTCAGTTTGCCTCCCTGCTGTTTGGGGGTACCAGTGAGGTTGCTTTAAATGGGAAGCGTCTGTTCTTCCTCTGAACCCCTAACACCAGAACAGATGGGTGGAACTTGGAACATGGAAGGTTTTACCTCAGAGGTGGTAACAGTGAAGCCACTCATTAACACTGAATTTACCACTTCGTTAGCAACATTGCTTCCTGTTGAGAAAAGCTAATATAGGCTCTCAAATTGACTGCGCATACATTTGTCTACTTCTGCAGTAACAAAATGAGGAAAATGCACATCTTTCAGGCAAGACTGACTTACTTTATTTCTCCTAAACTTTTTGTGAACATTTTTGTACTCTGCTTCCTAATATTATATGAAGCTTGTGCTACTCAGTGGTAAAATCATTGGAGCAGTTGTGCATCCTTGGAGCTTTCCCTTTGTTAAAATGACTTTTGCATTACTGATTTTTAGCACGTTTGCACTGCCCATTTCTAACTTGTGTATGTGATGTGAAGACTCCTGCTGGGTGGTGCATTATCACCATTTTAGGGTGATAGCTTTGAATATGATCTTATTGGAAGTCTTTACTGCAGTAACTGACCCACTGAAAACAGCAAAGAAGTTCAGAAATTTAAGAAATGGGAAGATGAATGTCTGGCCCCTCCAGCAGAACATTTGCATAAGGGCATGTTATAAATAATAATAAAATAGTCATTTTGTATGCATTAAACATTTATTACACAGCTGACATTAGTAAAGCTGTATTTCTAAATTGAGCAGTTCAGTAATTGGGTAGCAAAGAAAACACCATTTTAACTTCCTGCAATGATAAGTTTTTTTCATTGTATTTGTACTCCAAATACAGTTTATTTTTTCTTCTAAATGGTTTAAAAAAAAAGTCATAGTATACTAAGGTTTGTTTCTTACAAACTTTAAGGAGATTAAATTATTTTTTGTCTTTTTGCTGATTTGAAACAAAACAAGCACAGTAGCAGAGAATTTCCATGAGGCCATGGCTAGCTTTGAATTGCATGGATAGCTATCATGATGTTGAATTGAAAAACTAATAGTAATTCTGAACTCATTTTAATGTGCGATGTATAAAGTTGAAAACGGTGTCCTTTAAACAGCTTTTTTTCTCTCCTTAGGAAAAAAGGATGTCAAGTGTGGTCTTCCTTGATTTCGATGAAGGACCATTGCAGGGAGCCACGGATATTTGTTGTGAGTTATAACATCTTAATTCAAATCGTCTAGGTAATGACTGCTTTTAACAGAATTCTTTATTTAAAATGTTAATTAGTAACTGAAACTAAATATGTGATGGCAGGAACCAAAACCCCTGAAATATCAAAGCGAGTAATACTATTTAAAGGTAAAATATGTGATTTCTGTAAAACAGATAAATGTTTCCAGCTCCTAGATGGATGTTCTAATGCCTTATGCTTACTGTGTTCTGAGAACCCATACGAGAAGTAAGTGCTGAGTAGACTTAAGTTCACAGTCCAGTTTATTACATACTGGTTTTCATGCATAGACAACTTCTTTGTGCTCAGTAAGCGTTGCGTAGATTATTTTGTGTGTGAATGTAAATTGCTTGTGGAAAGATATACTTATGCACACAAAGTGTCCCACAGGGAATTAATACCTATTATTCTCTGTACTAGCTCTGTATGCTATTATTGTCATGCTCTGAATTCAACATGTTGATTTCTTCAGGTAAATAAATCCTAATTAAATATGTCTAATTGCCTTTTTTTTTTGCACCTTTGAGAAAATGCTATTTTATTTGCTTACCTTTTAAAATGGGCTCATAACATCAGCTGGATCTGATTTATTTATTTATCTTAAAGTAAGGAGAGATCTTTTGTAAGAAGGGAATGGGAGAACATTTAATTTCTTCATTGAGTTTGATCCTTTGTTATGTTTCCATCAGTAATCATATGTACAAAATTGACCTAGTTATGTGTTTTCTGTATTAATACCGAAGTAAACACTCTGCAAGCTTCTGTGTATCATCTGGTGAGTAGTATACAAGCACTTTGGAAAAAAGTGATACCTTGGGATGTGTAAAGATTAGTTTATTTCCTAGGTGCTAAAGGGAAGTATCATTAGAAATAAATAAATAAAATGACTGTAGCAGATGTCTGGATAGCCTTCACTCCTAACTTGTTTTACTTCTAGAAAGCAACTAAAGAAAAACCATGTTCATGTTAACTTACATGTAGAATGTATTTGCACAGTTTTTGTCAATCAGACTTTTTCCATCTTGCTTGTAGATGTTCAGGCTTTTTTGAATTGAGATACTGGGCAGTGACATGTTTGCTGTATGGTTATTAATGTAGCACAGCAAAAAGTGTATACAGTTCTTGATTGCTTCAATGGTTAATTTTAAACAAGTCTTCAATGTCTTGAACTTGTTAAAAATACATATTCTTATTCAAAACTTACTTTTTCTGGTTACAGTGTGAAGAAGTGGTCCTGGAGAAAACTGTACATTAAAATTGCCATGGTTTTATTTCTGTGATTGCCTGATTCTTCTCTTGTTTGTTCGTTTTTTTTTAGTATAAATGTACTTAATGGACAGACCAGCAACATGGATGATTTAGAGATAAATACTGAAGTCACTGGTGCTAAAGAAGAAATTCTGTGTGATGATAATTTCATATCTGAGGAAGAAGGTGGCATTCCTAAATCACAAGAGAGTGACACGTCATTTCAGAAGAACAATACATTGACTCTGTCTGAGGAGCTGTCAAGGGACAGATCTGAAAAAGCCTTAAGTGGAGGCCAGACTTCTCTGTTTATACACACTGGTGCTCCTACTGTTTCTAGTGAAAACTTTATCTTGTCTAGAGGAACTGCTGTTAATGGACCAGTTTCACACTCCACCTCAACTAAGACTTCCATTATGAATAAAGGCAATGTTTCATTAACCACTGGACAGCCTGTAGGTCATCATACAGATTCCTGCCCAACTTTGACAGTGGTTCATGATCTTCAGCTGCCCGCAAAGAGTACAACGCAAAAATCAAGTCAGCACCAAGTTTTATTTTTGTTACCTGATGTAGCACGTGCTAAGAACATGACTCATTCCATTAAAAATCTACCTACCTCTGCTTCAATTGGTTGTGATTCACAGAAATCAGTAGGAAATAGTGTAGATAGCACTTTAGTAGGGCAAGTAGAAGTTTGCGAGGATGATAAAAATTTACTGGTGAAAGATGATTGTGTCGATACATTAACAGGCATTTCCTCAGGTACAGGTGGTTTCAGATCGGGATGTGATCCCAGCTGGGATCCACAAAAAGAGTTTATACAGTTTCTTATGACAAATGAAGAAACAATAGAGAAGTCTCCCATTCACTGTAAAGTAGGTTTAGAAAAAAAGAGAAAAAGAAAAATGGATGTTAGTAAAATAACACGCTATACTGAAGACTGTTTTGGTGATACCAGCTATATTCCTAGTAAATCAAAACTGCTAAGTGTTGACTTCTTAGAACAGAATGAGGAGTTACAAATAGTAGAACCACAAAAATACTCATTGAGTAAAGTAAAGCCTGAATCCACAGATGAAGAGCTGGAGGCTGTTGATGCTATCCAGCAGCTCATTTATAGTCCCACTGGTAGCTGTGCAGAAGATGCTTCTCCTGTTCACACTAGCACTTTTCTTTCCAATACTTTAAAAAATAAATGTGAACAGAATGATTCTGAATCACCATCTACTTTCAGTACTGATGAACCATCATTTTATCCCTGTACAAAGTGCAATGTGAATTTTAGGGAGAAGAAACATCTACATAGGCATATGATGTACCATTTAGATGGGAACAGTCATTTCCGACATCTCAATGTCCCCAGGCCCTATGCGTGTAGGGAGTGTGGAAGGACATTTCGAGATCGTAATTCACTTCTTAAACATATGATAATTCACCAGGAAAGAAGACAGAAGCTGATGGAAGAAATCCGTGAGCTGAAAGAACTTCAGGATGAGGGTAGGAGTGCACGGTTACAGTGCCCACAGTGTGTATTTGGTACCAATTGTCCCAAAACATTTGTGCAGCATGCAAAGACCCATGAAAAAGATAAAAGATACTATTGCTGCGAGGAATGCAATTTCATGGCTGTGACAGAAAATGAACTTGAATGCCATCGAGGGATTGCTCATGGAGCAGTAGTCAAATGTTCCATTATTGGTAGTGACATGTCCCAGAGGAAATCACAGAAAAAGGCATCCATGAAAGATCTATATTTAGGATCCTCAAAAAAGTCATCAACGTACATGTGTAAGATGTGTCCATTTACAACTTCAGCTAGAAGCATTTTAAAAAAACACGTGGAATATTTGCATCCAACATCTTGCATTGATCCCTTTGGTAGCCATCTTAGACTAGAAAAAAGAAAAGGCAGCATTATAGAAGAATCTTTAGATTTTGGTAGCAGGACAAAACAGTTGATCAAACAAGCTTCTACGTTTCCAAAGAACTCAGTTTTAAAACAGGATGTAAAAAGATCATTTGGCTCTACTTCACAGTCCAGTAACTTCGCAAAACTTCACAAGAGACCCTACAGGATACAGAAGGCTCGGAAAAGCGTTTCACAGTCATCTGTAAGTGTGTGCAATCTAAATTCTACAAACAAGACCTTTTTGATTAGAAATAGCATTGACCAGAAACCTAAATGTTTTCATCAAGCAGCAAAGCAGAAAGCTAGTGTCAAAACGAGCAGTAATTCTTTATATAGGCACAAATATGAAAACTACAGGATGATTAAAAAATCTAGTGACTCTCTTCCTTTACATTTAAAAAAGGAAGAGTCTGTCAGTTCTTTACATTTATTTTCTTCATCAAGTAGTCCCCATA
>VXAL01009189.1:29944-52279 GCA_013399475.1 Chauna torquata
GGACTTTTCAGCTTCTCATACTGCCCAGCCAGTGAGGAGGCTGGGGGTGCACAGGAAGCTGGGAGGGGACACAGACGGGACAGCTGACCCAAATTGACCAAAGGGATATTCCATACCATATGGCATCATGCTGAACAATAAAACCGGGGTGGCTGGCTGGAGCAAAGGGGGGGCCGCTGCCCGGGAACTGGCTAGGCATCGGTCAGCGGGTGGTGAGCAATTGCATTGTGCATTGCATTGTGTACACTTGTTTTGTATATTCTTTTACTGTTGTCATTATTATTATTGTTATCATTATTTTCCATTTCTTTTCTGTCCTATTAAACTGTCTTTATCTCAACCCATGAACTTTTACTTTTTTTTTTTTTAAGTTTCTTCCCCCATCCCACTGGGTTGGGGGGGTGGGGATAGTGAGTGAACAGCTGTGTGGTGTGTAGCTGCCTGCCAGGTTAAACCACAACACCTATAAAATAGGAAGTGCATTTCATATGTGTGTATATGGATAGATATTTATATAGATATCTCCCTCTCTTTGTAGGTAGGTACACACACAGAAAACGAACAGAAGCACTGATGTTGTTGCATGCATTTTTCAGTCTTGCTGTGTTAATGCTATGAAGACAGAATAAAATGTGCATACAAACAGAACTTTGAACCCAAGTTTAAATGAAGATTCCCGATAAAGTTTCATGTCATCAATGAGAATGTTTAGACAAATGACACAGCCAAGGGAAGGCAGGTATGACATCACCAATCTTCTGAGAAAGGACTGATAGCACATCATGGTCTTTAAGTCAGTCTAGGACCTGAAGTAAACATAGATATGAGAGTAGAGGAGACTGCAGTGAAGGAATGAAGAGTTGTTATTAAATGCCAAATATTGTAAAAAGACTAGGTATTCAAGTACCGCAGCTAACATTTTTCTAGCTAATACTTACTTGAAGAAACCAGGTTGGAGACAGTGATCTCATAGGCCATAAAAAGGCCCTGGGCAGGGAATTTCTCAAGAAAATGCCTGGAAAGGTTGGTTCTACTTCATGTTTTCTTAATTTTTTTTTTTTTTTTCCAAACGATCAATTTATCTGCAACATGAATCTTCATGGTGTGAGTGAAAGAAAGAGATAGCAATAGGTGGTGTACTCTGCTTGGCTTAGCTCTGACTTTTTGGGGGGCAGCGCAGATAGTGCTCTGACCTGCGACATTTGCTACTGATGCTGCACAGACTATTCACTGGCTGCAGGTAGCTGAAGGCATATCTCTTCTTTACTTTGGTGCTGATAAATCTGTTGTAGTTAGTTGCACTGCATAATAAAAAGGCAAGACCATGTGGCACATTAATTTGTGTGATGGAGGGATCTTCTTTGGGATGCAGGTGGAAGGCACTGAAGGTAATCACAGATCTTCTCAAGAGTAAAAAAAAAAAGTATCCTTTGTGTTTGTTGTAAAAGCATGTACTTTAGTAACCAGGTATTGCCAGTAATCATGGGAATACCATCTGTCTCTGTTCTTTAAACTCCCCAGGGTATTGATATGAAAGGTCAGTGACTTGTCTGAAGCTCCTAACTAGAGCAACAGCACAATCCTAAAAGGTCATGAGAGTAAATAGAAGGAGCACTGGATTTCATGACAGCTGAGATCAACTCTGGCCTTACTACTGTCCTGCTGAGTACCTGGGCATCTCAATCACCCCATGATTCAGTTGTCTCAGCAAGAAAACTAGCAGAGGTGACCTCTTTCTACAAAGCTTTTGAACATCTGTTCAAAGAAAAGTATCTTCCCTACGTCCTGTTGCATGCAGGTGACAGTAAAGCTGCACCTTTAAATGAAATTGAGGCAGAAACTCCTATGTTCCTCCTGTGGCATAAAATCGTCTACAAAAGAGAATGTCAATATTCAAATGGGAAGCTGTAAAGCCCACTGAAAGGGCAAGCATGGGCATGCTGCATGACATCCTTGCTGAACATTAGCAGACAAGTCCAAGTGAGGAAAAATATTAGGGTTAATTGCTACAAATCTCAGAAGCACAGTTAAAAGTTTCTTGTACTAGCCACTCTGAAAGAAGGTATGTAACAGCTCCAGGTGTTATGTACTACAAGTTCTTAATGGTATTTCATCATCAGAAACTGCTGCTGATACTGAAACTGAAGCTGCCACACACTTTAAAAAATGTAGCCCTCATAGTAGAAATGCAGATTCCTACCCAACTACATTTCATGTAACTGGAGAAATACAGTAGATACTTTTTGTTTGTGTCAGCCTTGTGTGCTAGGCTGGTCATTCCTTTTCAGACTTCTTTGGCTTCTGAAGCTAACAGAAGCACTATCGAGTCAAAACCTCAACTTAATCTAAAGACACAATTTATCCCATCCTAGGGTGGCCATCTAAAATAAGTCATCTGACACCAGCTCCGCAAGTACCAGTTTATCTCCACTGAGTGGAAGGGAGTCTAGAGGACTACAACAGTCATGTCCAATAGTGTTTGGCAATATCACCATATGTGTCTTTTCATGAGACTGCTCCCTTTACATAACTCTAACATAATCCTCCACTTGTGATAGCTGTTATTGCTGAGTTTATTTCACTGAGTTCTGCACCTTGGATGGAGTAATGCTGGACACAGGTATAGGAATATGAGTGGCTAGAGAGTAGCTCTGCAGAAAGGGATCTGAGAGTGCTCGTTGATAGTAGCTCTACGAGCCAGTGATGTACCCTGGCAGCCAAGAAGGCAAACCACATTTTGGGGTACATTAAACACAGCCAGGCAGTCAAAAGGATTCTCCTACTATATTTAGCATTGGTGCAGCCTCGTCTTGAATATCGTATGCGTTTCTGGGCTCGACAATACAAAAAGGATGTTTAGGTACTGAATGTGTCCAAAGGAAAGCAACAAAGCTGGTAAAAGGCCTGGAAGGAATGCCCTATGAGGAGAGGCTGAGGACACTTGGTTTGTCTCGTCTGGACGAAAGAAAGCTAAGAGACAACCTCATTGTTCTCTACAACTTCCTGAGGAGGGGAAGCGGAAAAGTAGGTGCTGTTCTCTTCTCCTTCCTTGGTGACAAATGACACAACACAAGGGAATGGCACAAAGCTGTGCCAGGAGAGGTTCAGACAGAATATTAGGAAAAATTTCTTTACTGTGAGGGTGGTCATACACTGGAACAAGCTTCCTAGTGAGGTGGTTGATGCCCCATGCCTGTCAGTGTTCAAGAGATTTTTGAACGGTGCCCTCAATTATATGCTTTAACTTTTGGTTAGCTAACTTCATTAAATGTACAGCAGTTCAGTAGACTTCAGTAGTAACTGTGCATGTGTATATCCTTGGAATAAATTTGTCTCTCAGCCTATCAAAATCTATTCCATCTTTTGCCCTCCCTCATAACCACAACAAGTAAATGCATCAGGGACAATATATATATATAATACTGTAATACAAAGAAGAAAACTGAATCTGTGGCTTTGTGCTCCCTTGCTAAAGTTTGGGCTTCAGAAAGAAATTAGAATTGATTTCTTTTAATGTCTGTGTCAAGAAAGATATGGGTCTTGCATACAGAGGGTTTGGGTTTTCTTTTTCTGTAGTTTCCTGTGCCATCACAAACTAGCACTGAAGTTTCTTCTAAGTAACTTGGATAACTATGTTAAAGGCACTCCAGCAGGATCCATATTAAGAAAGTGTAATTTTTCCCAGCAGTGTCATTTTAACTTCACCTGAAGAACAAGGCTGCTCTCTTGGGCCTGTTGAAAGCAATTATTGCTATAGTTTTGACAGTTACAGAGGGAAAAAAAAAAAAAAAAAAAAAAAAAAAAAAAAAGGCTGGTGTTGTCTTTCAGTTTAATCATCTAGAAACATTCCCAGATTTTTATAAAAACCTGCTCACCTGTAAAGTCTGCTTTACTGCAGACCATTTCAGGCAGTGGTCATTCATCTACAATCAAAAAAGTACAAATTGTAACCCCCTCCTCTAAATTTTAAATATGGATGAATGACAACGCCTCCTTTTATTATAACTTGTTTTAAAGTGAGAAGACAACGTACAAAGTTTGACACCAAGGTCCTTCTAACACTGACTGCCACATGTACACCCTGCTGACCTGTTGCTTTCTTGTTTGCATGTGGTAGTTGCTCCTGGAGCTGTGTGTCAAACAACATGAACTGAAAGTATTCAGCAAATGAACATGCTCCTAGGGCTTCTGTTAGGTCTTTCCATCACCCATCTTGTTGCAAGTCTGTACTTTAGTACATGACAGGCAGCAGAGCAGCAGTTCTTCTGAAGCAATTTCATTTAATGAACAGCCATTGACTTAACTTCTTAATACTAAAGTTGTGTTGTAGACCTAGGGTGAATGGGAAAGCTTTGAATTAACTAGTCTTACCAACTGCTCTGGAGCTCCATTATGTGAGAACCTCCCACACTGAGGAGTAGTTAGATGCTGTTGTCTACAAGTTCATTTCCTCCAAGTGCCAAGTATGAGGAGCTGACAGGTTGGAGGTGACTGATCAACCATCAGGGCTCATGCAGAAGGGGAATGTGCTGCCTCTGATCCTTAATTCTGAAGGAAAAAAACATAGGAAATTATTAGTGGATTTTTGTTGCTGGGATCACCATTGCTAACTATTTTTTTCCCCTTACATCAATCTTTGGCGTTTACCCAAAAGAAAGCAGCATTCCTCTAGCATGACTCACCTAAATTTGGTCAATCTGAAATACATAGCAATGTTAAGTTAGGAATGTCTGGAAAGAACCAAGACTTTCAGGAGCTATGAGTTCTATACAGCAAGGCAAAACAAAATTTTTACTTGCTACAGACTCTGGTAAAGCTGTTTTTCTAGTCACTGTGAGAAACTGAACCCCAGCTTATGGAGATTTTGCCTAGACCAATAGGGTGAATAAGTTTTATTGAGAGTAGCTGCAAGATAGCTGTCAAAAGGTCATTGGAAGGTAAAAAGTCAGATGGAAGTATTGAGCAAGAAAGATGGAAAAGTAAGACCTTGTGTAATAACTACTTGATGGGTCTGCATGACCTTTGAGAGAGCAAGAAAGAGACTTAGGGGTGGGTGGGAGGCTAAGAAATGGCAGCCTGGATGATGACACTGAACAAGTGAGCAGGCTGAAGTTTAATAGCTGCACAGAGCAAAGAAGAAGAATGGCCTGTGCTCCAGCCCCTGTAGGTAGCAGCCACTTGTGAATGTTGATGTTATATAAAGCTATAATCATCACCACTATATTTGTGTTATCGCGTGGGTAAAGCTTTATGTTTTACATGATGTTTTTAATGTGATTTTTTTTTTTTTTCCCAGTGATGCTAATGTGCTTTCTATAGGGATTTTAATAACATGTCTGTTTGGATTTTATTATGGTGAAATTAAGCATTCGCAAATCTGAACCATGAATATAAAATCAATTTAAATGCACTTGGAATATGTATAGTAACATATGCACTTATGTAAATGCTGGGAGTTCTCCCAGTCATTAAAGATGCATACAGCTATTGGTTAGATAAGACCTTATTCGAGTCAGTGGATTTAATCACCATTCAGTCATGTACACTGCTTGGAAAGGATCCTTTAATACATGTTACCATCTAGAGGTTAAAACATAAGCTGACTTGCAACTACAGAAGCAAATATACTTCTAGCGGGTCACTCCAATGGAAAATGACTCATGCTGTTTTGAAGCAACGTCTGGGAGTAGATAAACCCTTTTGGGTATCATAAAATTACTCAGTGAGAGATACCTCTGCAATCACAACAGAATAGTGCCCCGCTCAGATCCAGGCCTGGAGTTTCCCCACAGACTGCAGTAAAGCATGGTAGTAGCAGTGAACTTAACGTCATTCAGCCTAGCACTGTTTCTTCTTGAATCTCCTTTCTTAGTAACATGTTTATTCTAGAGCTTCTCTAACTTTTAGACCTACTCTGAGGTCAGAGATGAAGGATTTTTCATTTAGGAAAGAACCAAGGTCCCAGAGTAGGGACTGCCCCCATGGGAAATGCCCATCAGTCAGCCCTTGCTCCTGTGAGCCTGAGTGCTGTTAACTTGATGAGCAAATGAGGTTAATGAGCAAATAAGGTTAAATCCTTTAACAGCTTGCGAGTTTTAAATGAGCCTGAACTGACCTTTTTTGCAAAATTGTGTTGTTCTCTTGGAGCTAGTTAACTACAGCAGAAGTTGCTAGTTGATCAAAGGGTTTAGAAATGATACCACTTATTTGAGACTCTCAATACTAGGTAAAGAATCAGGGATTCATTAGAATAAATGTGATGCATTATTGCCTTAAAATAAATAAATAAATAAAACAAAACTAGGATGATATTCTAGAGCTGTTTGGAAAAAGGGGTTTTTGTTTGTTTGTTTGTTTGTTTTCCCATGGACAAGAATCTTAAGAAACTTAGTTTTAAGAAGAGGAAATGTTTCTGGAAGGTGGCTTTGAGAACTTTCTATGAAAATGTTTGGGTTACTCGAGAAGTTATTTTTGATGAAAAACTTTTGATCTAACTCTGATTTATACAGATTTAGAAGCTTAATTTCTCTCTACTGTGTTTTACAATCTTAAGTTGTTTCTGAACTGTCTGAATATTAGATGAGAAATATTTTTCATTGCTGTATGCGAGCATAGTCCAGAAGGATTTGCTTTGGGTTGTTTTTAGAAATGTTGCTGACTGAATTGTCTTATAATCTTAGATTGATACTGTGGTTTTACATAATCAAATGCTGTTTTGCTGAATAAATTGGGATGAGAGTAAAAGCATGAAATAAATTGTAGATTTGCTCTGGTTTTTGTTTTGCCGCTATACTGTGCTTGAATGAGTACTAGAGCTCAGAATGTTGGGTTTGGCAAATTGCTTCTCAAAGAGCAACTTGAATAAAATCATCCCAGGCCTGTCTGAGCCCTGGCCACTTGGAAAGACTCTGCACAGTAATGTCATCTCACACTGTGCACAGGAGGAATTAGGCACGAAAGTTAGATACCTTTCCAAATCAAAGAGACGGGCATTAAAAGCTGCTTTATTAGTTACTGTTCCTCCTTTAGAAAATACTGCTTGAGATTTGTAACTTTATCTCTGAATGCTCCCTATTTTTAAGGGCTAGATTCTCAGCAATGTTTATCTGTGCTGTGGAATGAGCCATGTAGACTGGGGACACTCTTGTGTTCAGGGTTAAATCCCACGTTTGCTCCATTCATAGCTGCTATAAGGGATCAATAAAGCATAGGATTTACTTTAATCTACACCTGACTCCAGCCCTTAGGTGTGCATGCCTTTGTATATTCTTTGACAAATACAGGCTGTTCCTAAACTAGCATATAAGATATTTGAGTATGAAGTAAAGTTTTTCCAAATTTGTCTTCCTCACTAATTAGCACACCTACGGACAAACTCAGATAGGACTTAAAGGAAAACCAGACAAAGCCTCAGAAGGTATAACCATTAAAGAAGCTGCATCATGCCAGCTAATGAGTGTTTTACTCCCCTACCCCCCATTCCCTATCCTATTAACTGTGCTTATGAATAATGGCTTCAGAAGTGGACTTGTACTGAAGCGTATCTTGTGAAAAATAAGCCCACTTAGTATACATGCAATGTTGCTTATATGGAAGATCACATTACTTGATATGTATTCTTTGAAAGTGTAGCAATTACATATTCAACAATCAGTTAGTTACCTGGCTGTAATACTATAACACACTGACTTTGATGCAGTGTCTTTACACGGCCTGCCTACTTCACAGCATGTTGTTTTAAGGCAGCTTAGAGGACCAATTGATGTGAAAATATTTTGGAGTCTTTGATGCTCAGCTGGCAGACAGAAAATTACCATAAATCTGTCATCAAAACAGGATCCAAAAAGCTAACTGTAGTTCAAGTTAATTCATTAGGTTTTGATGCACTTTTTTTCTTTTTGGAACGGCTACCCACCATCACTAGCATTATTCAAAGCACTTTTTTGACAATGAAGCAATAGTATTTGTAGGACATTCTGCTGCCAGGTAACTTGTAAACCAGCTGCACCCAGCAAATGAGGCATTAATTGGGAGTTGAGATAATACTGCACTGCAGTAAGAAGAATCCCCTTGTGGGATGCTGGCCTGCAGAGAGCAGGTGAGTTGAAAGGCAACAAAGTGCATGAAAACAGCTGCTAACTGATGCGACAAGGAAAAAGCAATGTGTTTCTTCACCTGTGCCCCAAAAGGTTGGCACAAAATATATGCCCAGCTCACTCCTTCCTCTTTGTTGTCATACTTTTTCATGTAAAAGTGTCCCCATCACTTCAGCTGAGTCTATATGCTACACTTTGCAGCAGGTGTACACCTGCTCAAAAAGCTCTGCAAATCTGAGATGTGAAGAATACGCTATATCCTCCCACAGTAATGCAGAAGAGGCCAGGCCTTAAGAAAACCAAGCATATCACTATCTTGATGTGGGAGCCTGGCGTGCCCGTTACTGCAGGTATAACTGAGGCACCAATGAGTATGAGACGCCAAATACATTGAGACTTGTGGCCATGCCTCCCATGCATATTGGCTGTGCAGTAGTAATGGCCAGGTATGTTTCCATGCTGCATGTTTCAAGCAGCTCTTGCAAACTGAAGTCAGTGGCTCCAATATGATGGAGAGGTCTGGGAATGCAGCCTAACTTACTAGTCTTGACCCAGACTTCCTCTGTGGCCTCAGACCAGTTTCTGAGATACAGGTACTTTAAGCATTTGACGACTTACAGGCTTGGGAGAATCACAGGGAATCTGCCTAAACTGGAAGCTTTTCACTGAGGGGAATTCACAACATTTGCCTTTGTCTTCTGCTTGCCAGCAAACAGTAACTAATGCTACTGGAGACTTTGCTTTTTCCTGTTCCCTTTGATATCTACTCTGCCTGCTCTTCTGCAGCCTTCCCGAGGAGGACAAAACACAAATGCATGTTGATTTAGCTTTGACTGTTATATAAGAGATTCAAATAAATGTTCAGACTGCTTGACTAGTTCCAGATGCAGTGGCTGTCTCCTATTAAATGTGTAATCTGCAGATCATTATTGTGGTATGGAATTGAGTAAGCTGCCTTGTTGGTCTACTATTAGACAATATCTACAGAAAAAAGAAAAAAAATTAAGGTTGCTTTGGGGTTCTCTACTGTTGTTCTTGCTCTGAGCTGATCTTCCCTGATCTCAACTCATCTCTCACCAGGTGGCCTCACAGACTATGACCTTCTATTTCCCTAAGCAGATTTCAATAGACAACTGTTCTTGTTGTTCATCTTGTTACATGGGCATGAAAAGGCATTGCAGAAGGTTTATGATATTTCTTTCTGTGTATTGGCTCTAAGGATTCAAACGCAGCAGAATCTTTACATTATGTTTTCAGCTAATGGAAATAGAAATTAATGTTCCAGCTTACTACATCTGGGAATCTGGGAGGGAATATGAACACTACTTCATCCCAGCTGCCCTGCTTACATATTCTGTGCTGAGGAGCAGAATGGCTTCTTTTCCACTTGGATGAGTGCATGGAGTTCCTGATTCTGGCAGAAGCAGTGGTCAGCTCTTTAAAAGTTTGTAACTTCATGTGATGATGGAGAGAAGAATCTGGTTCTGCACAATCTATCTACCAGTCATGCTTACTGGGAGCAAAGAAGGGCCCAGGTGTCTCTCTCTTTCCCTCAGACACACACTATGCTTTTTCATGTACGAGCAGTATCCATGTAGTGGTGTCATTCTCACTGCTTTCCTACTTTTTCTATATCCCCATCAGACTGGGCTGTATCTGGCCTTGTAATATCAGATGATGCTAGTATATAGGCTACTTAAGATATCTTGCTTGTTTGCTTCCATAAAAGGCAAAACACTTGAAAATGGATGTTTGATTTTTGTTGTCATTTGCTCAGATCCATGAGAGAACCTTTAGCCTTGCAATAAATACCTTCTCTAGTGCTCAGAGACAGGGAAAGTTTTACTTGTCAGGTCAATAGCCCTGCTAAATAGCTTCCAGCACAACTGGAGCAACGGATCAGGCAAGCTTGATAGTCTGTACTACTGGCACCTCTCGAGAAGCAGGAACAGTTGCAACCTAGAAACCCTACAGAAGGTAGCTGTATATAAGTGTTAGGCCTGTTCAGGTGTTCATTTAGAGTGGTTGGCTGAGGCCTTATTTAGAAACTGTTCAGCAGAGAATAGGATTATTTCAGAGTATAAATGTAGTTTCATTCAAACCCAATACTTTTCTGAAAGGAAAGTACAACTTTGGATTATGTACTAAAGGTGCAGCATAATTACACATATGTGCTTGAAATAATCACATCGTGCTGGTTATTTTCAACAAATATTTTGAAAACATGGTGATTTTTTTTTTGTGGATTTTTTTTTTTTTTTTAAATTCTTAATAGCTTTTTTTTTTTTAAAGGATTTGGTTGGTAGGGGTGAGTTGTATACTATCAGTTTGATAGTTAGCCTTGTGAATGGACTGTGGTCACATTGCTATGCTTCAAACCGCAATGTGACAGGATAAACAACAGAATGCAGTAGATCACTAAGAGACCTGATAACATGTTTCTATTAGATTTCTTAGATCCCAGCTGCCATTTCAGTCGCCTTGGCTGCAGAATGACACAGCACCGCTATTTTAGTGGAAGCTACATAGGTGTAAAACGAGAATAAAACAATAATGAATTAGGGCTATTATTCTAGATAATAACAGTTGGTCTTATGTTGATTTTTTTTTGTTTGTTTTTCTTTGAAGGAGCTCAAGAAATGAACTCTTCTGTTTATTCAAGGAACAAACAGAAGAAATTGTATCAGACTACCTTTTGTAACTTCTCTGAAGAGAGTAAATGTTCACATCTAAATGCAAATTTGTGCTAAGATAGCTATACTAGGTTAGAAAGAGATGTCACTGTAAACGTGCAGCTCTGCTGTGTATGTGGTCTGAAATCAGTTTTGAGTTTCATCTTGTGATTTTTAGTTTCGGAGGAAATGTTTTCAAGATGAATCCTACTGTAGCAGTAGCGTCAAACCACTCAAAAAGGATTGTCCATATTTCTGCAATGCTGCAGGGAGCAGTCAGTGGCTCTTAGACAAATAAAGCAGTTTTGAAAATACAGTGCCTTGACATGTGTGTCCTTAAGGAAAGTCTGGCCTAGAGTCAATTCCTTGTCCTGGTCTGCTCCTTATCTTAGCTCCATAAAGTTCCTTGCCTGAACACATGCATGGTGAAGTCAAACAAGATTTAATTCAATGTCCCTGCACTGTTTTTTAATTAGATCCATTTAGAACCAGAGCTGCTGTTAAATTAGCTCCAGCCCAGACTCAAGGCAGGCTTACAGTTTTATGTCAGGTAGAGGAAGATTTAAGATGTGGAATACTTTAGGAAGGTACCACTTGTTTCACATTTCTTCTATCACCAGGAGTTACTCCTTGTACCAGCCACTGATGTTGATCTAGATCTGAGCACCCATTGTCCTGTGCTACACTGACACGTGTCTTCCTTTCCTGTCCCCTCCTACCAGCAGCACCACTGCTGAGGTGAGCAGGTAGCAAGCTCATTCCTTGCGCAGATCTGCCTGAGGGCTGAGCTGGCTTGAAAGCACAAGTGATAGCTCCTGTATGGACCTGCTTCAGGAATAAATTTACCACCCACCCATTTGAACCTTGTGTGGCATCACTGAGTCTGCCTGAAGGTAATTTAAGCAGTTGAAGAGAGCCTTCAGCTGTATTGAATTATCTATCTGTATGACCACAGAACCAGCCAGGGCTATGGGGCTTGGTTTGCTTTTAAAAAAGCTTTCTTTCCATTAACTCTTTGTTTGTTTTCTTTTTCTTCTTTGAGAAGAAAAGGGATAACTACTCCTGAAGAATTGATATGAGCTAAAAGACTCTTATACTTGATTTGGGAATCCAGGTTGCACTTGCACTTTTTTTGTTTGTTTGTTTTTAAACTACATCACTTCCTAAACTGAGATAAACTAATATTAATTTATGTTTAAGCAAGGTGGCTATATTCTGTCTCCTATGTTGCTTTGACAGTGAGGTAATTAGGACAGATTGTGATTAAATAGACAACTGCTCACTGGGAGTTTGAATGGAATTACCAGTCTACCTCCTCTCCCATCACGGTTCTCCAAAAGCAGTTGGATGATAATGACTTCCCCACTCCAATAACCCTATCTGAATTTCAACCAAACTCCCAGAGATGAAAGGCTTCATAGTCTATTATAATTCACTGACTTACTTAGTCCACACATTTAATTTCGCTTTAATGCTCATATTGCCTGCCAAAATATGACACTTCAATATTTTTAAAAACGCATTTAGTTGGAGTGAACAAACACACACAGTTGTACAGTCCAATATGGTAACACCGAAACCGTGCAAGAATTGGGAGTCCTTCTGTAATGCTGCTGGAAATTGTCCCTATCTATGTTTCTGTTTGTTGGTTTTTAGGTATTTATAGGATTTTATCTGGGGGAAGCAGGGATTTTTATGGAATTGATGGTAACAATGCTGTCCAAGGACTTGAAATACTTGCTGATCTGAGGTGGTTCTGCAGTATCACCAGTACCGTTATGTAATTCAAATTAAAGTACTTTCTCCTATACATACCAGTTTTAAGGCAACTTCATTTACTTTCTTTCTCTGAATGGTTTCACCCTGTGCTGTTCTTACCCTGCATTATTCATGTACAACCTTGCAAATTGCTTCTACTTCTTACAGCACTGATATAAATCATAGGGTCTTTTTCTCTCAGGGACTTCAGCCTTAAGCTCCCTAGCTTGTTGTCAGATGAAAACCATGTTCAATTAAGGTGATTTGTTTGCTGCACAAGAATTTAAGTATCTCATACTGCCATTTATAGAGAAGGTAAACTGAGATGATATGAACACTGCATGAGAATTTCTTAGGTTTTCTGCCTTTACCTTCACCCTATCTCTCTTCCAGACATTTCCAACTGAGATATAGTCTGCTGGAAGAGGAGTGTGATAGTGCTACCAACAGCATAGACTGTGCAGTGGTCTGCATTTGTAAATGACTAAATGTATTGGGTTTACGTAGAAAGGGTTTGGTAGGAGAGGGGCCACGGGGGTGGCTTCTGAAAGAAGATTCCAGAAACTGCCCCAAGTCAAATAAGAGCCAGTTCCAGCCAGCTCCAAAAGGTACCCGCCACCAGCCAGACCTGAGCCAATGAGCGATGTTGGTTGCGCCTCTGTGAGAGCAGATTTAAGAAAGGGAAAAAAATGCTGTGCAACTGCAGCTGGGAGAGAGAGGAGTGAGAAACAACCATGGAGACACCAAGGTCAGTGAAGAAGGAGGAGCAGGAGGTTCTCCAGGCACTGGAGCAGAAATTCCCCTTAAGGCCCTTGGTGAGGACCATGGTGGAGCAGGCTGTCCCCCTGCAGTCCATGGTGTACCACGGTGGAGCAGATCTCCATGCTGCAGCCTGTGGAGGAGCCCATGATGGAGCAGGTGATCGGTGGGAGCTGCCACCCATGGTGGGAGCTGCCACCAGTTGGAGCAGTTTGCTCCTGAAGGATGGACCCCATGGTACGGACCCATATTGGAGCAGTTCTCGAAGAGCTGCATCCTGTGGGAAGCCCGAGCAGGATCAGTTTGGGAAGGACGGCATCCTGTGGGAGGGACCACACATTGGAGCTTCCAATATTTGAGACTGGGAACATCCCTGCTTATGCTAATGATATCACTGACTCTTGGCTGTGTTTGCCTTGGGCATGATAAAGGTGGATTGACGACATGAAGCAGTAAACCCTGCAGGATTTCACATCTTCATTACATACACCTTGTGGGATTTACTTCAGGTTATATTTCTCCTGGTCCTATGGTCTAAACTTCCCAACTCAACACGTGCTTTGAGGCTCTCTTGAGGAAAGCTGTCCCATGAGCCTTTACTTTCTCTGCCCACAGGATACAGTTTGCGTCATTCTCTGAAGTGCCGCACTTCTGTCTTGGGTAGATAAGGTGTCACTTAAGTGCACACATCCACGTCTTTATTGTCATTGCCCACATTATCCTGTGCTAAGTTTGGACAGCACTTGCTGCCAGCTGTCATGAAGGGGGAGGTGGAAGACAATCCTGAAGCTATAACTACACCTCCATGAGAACAGGGAAGGGATGGAAGGGCAAAGAGAAGCTAGCAACAGTAAAAGTAAGAAAAAAAAATCAGTTCTGCTTTGAAAAGATGTAATAGAGGCTGAAGTCCCACTAAAAGGAGAGAATTTTGTATTATGAGGCTGTGAAAATTCTGCAGAGCAAATGACTCTTCCAGGGACATGGTGTAGATTGCTCATGGAATGAGAGAAATGAGGGCTGGCAGGGCATGGTGTGAGGGGGAGAGGCAAAGGCTAGGAAATGTCTCAGCTGTAAATTCCTGGAAGGGGATGTCCTGAGGAAGTATTGTTAGTTTGCCTTATTTTTAAACTTTTCCAGTCACCTGCTGTTGACTCCATCAAAGATGGGGCAGTGGGTCTTACCTGACATAAGGCCAGCTCAGATGAACATTCTTCTGTTTTTCTTTCACTTCAGGTGAAGAGATGGTTGTAGCTTGGGGGTACAGAGGTGGCATTTGGATATGCCCTCTTGAAAGGAGGAAGGGGATGACTGGATCAAAGTCTGCTATGTTAGCAGCAAAGAAATGGGGACAAGTAAGGCAGGAAGATGGTGTTGGAGGGGGTAAGTAGAGAAGCAGATGGTAGGATACAGAAAAGAAGAATACAAGGCGGCCAACTGAAACATGTCTGTGTATGTTGGAAGCAGTGTTGCACCTTAGTGTAGCTGTGATGTACAGTCATGCCTGCAGTCTTGTTTGCTGTGGCAACCACCCCCTTGCATTTGCTATGGTTCTTTGAATTCTGCTGTATATACTCTTTTCCTGTTTCACAAAAGCACCCAGCCTGCATAAGGGGAAACAGAAACTGCAGCAAAATGACCTTTACAGACATGGCTCTTCTTGGATTCTGCTTGCACTTTTATCCAATTGTGCAGTGGACTTCAGCTAACAATAAAATCAAATCATAGCAAAGTTCATCACTGATACTCAATAAGCAAACACATCATTTACATATAAAATTTAAACACTGAAGCTTTTTGGAAACGAAGGAGAAAAGGAGTGGTGCGCATAGCACTGTGGTTATAGAGCTATTCAGATTCTGTGGCAGCCTGAGTTGCTTCAAAGTGTATCATGTGCATTTTCAGTTTTAACATGCTTGTGTGCACACTTGATTATGGTGGTCATGCAAATCTCCAAATGAGAGAGAGTCAGTGAAGTCTGGCAAAGCATGACAAAACTGATAAACTGCAGAAGGCCTCAGAAGCCCATTTGTTGTCATAGTCTCAGGAGGATGATCATAGTCTAAGACCAAAAAGGTTGGGTGCGGGGGAATAAAGGGCTGCAGAGAAGGAACATCTGAAGACAGATTGTTGGGAACATGCACTGATGGAGGACGGGATGGCTTCTAACTAATCTATAGAAAGAGTAGCTATTGTGTGGCTAATAAAAAGGTAATAAGGATCCTGTAATTAAACTTAAATATGTATTAGACATATGGAACTGCTATTCAATCTTTCTGGAACTGTACATGTGATAAGAGCTTAATCTGTATGTTTTTGTGAAGTTTTCTTCTGTAGATGAAGAACTGAGTTTATGTGTGTATGTATGTACATTATCTCTGTGTGTGTTGGTAGTCATTTGTATTAATGTGAGCAAAGCTGCCAAGCTCCAGCCAGAGAGCAGAGGAAAATCTGTAGGGTGCTAGCAGGAGTTTGTAGAAGGATGAAGGGAGTTTCCACACTGTTAATTGGTACTATTAGTTTGTGTGGGAAATAAGAAGACAGAGATGATTACTATTTAATGCAGGGTAAAATGTAAGAGTGTTTTATTACTAAAAAACATGTTGGGAGGGGGGAGAATATATATGTGACACTAAACTTCATTTTCATGGAAGTCTTAAAATTGATGGGTGGGTATTATAGGTTGACCCTTGCCATCTGTCAAGCATCCACACAGACACTCATTCGTTCCCCTCTCCCATGGGATGGAGAAAAAATAGAAGGAAGGCAAGAGGACTTGTGGATCGATATAAAGAAAATTTCATAGGGAAAGAAAAAAGGCGCATGCACAGGCAAAGCAAAATCATCGTCAAGCAGTTGTTTAGCTACTTCTTGGTGTATTAGGTTTCAGAGTCAAGGTTTCAGTAGTGGGGGAGCTGCGGGTGTGGCCTCTGTGACAGGAGATCAGGAGCTGCCCCGGTGTTGGACAAAGCCAGTTCCGGCCAGCTCCAAAAGGGATCTGCCACTGGCCAAAGCTGAGCCCATCAGCAGTAGTGGGCTGGTGGTGTCTCTGGGATAACATATTTAAGAAAGGCTAAAAACTGCTGTGCAACGGATGTGAAAAAGAGGAGTGACAAAATGCGAGAGAAACAATGCTGTAGACACCAAGGAGGGGGAGTAGGTGCTCCAGGCACTGGAACAAACTCCCCTGTGATCCATGGAGAGGACCATGATGAAAGAGTTTGTCCCTCTGCAGTCAATAGACTATACTGGAGCAGATATCCACACTGCAGCCCATAGAGGACTCCCTGCTGCAGCAGGTGGACATGTACTGAAGGAAGCTGCAACCTATGAAGAGCCAACACAGGAGTAGGCTCCTGGCAGGAACTGCAGCCTGTGGAGAGGGACCTAAACTGGAACTGTCTGGGCCTGAAGACTACACCCCATGTTATGAAACCATGCTGGAGCAGTTCTTGAAGAACTGAAGCATATGGAAAGGACCCACACTGGAGAAGGTCATGAAGGTCTGCATCCCATGGGAGGGACCCCACACCAGAGAAGAAAACCACAAGAAGGAGCAGCAGAGATGAAGTGTTAGGGACTGACCATAACCCCTATCTCCCCTGCACCACCTCAGTGTAGGGGGAGGAAATAGAAGAGATGGGACAGAAGTTGAGCCTGGGAGGAAGGGGGCAGGAGGGTGTCATGGTTTTGGATGGGATAGAGTTAATTTTCTTTGTAGAGGCTTGTATGATGCAGTCTTTTGGATTTTTGATGAAAACAGTGGTGATAACACGCTGATGTTTTAGTTGTTGCAGAGCAGTGCTTATATAGAGTCAAGGACTTTTCCACTTCTTGTGCTGCCCTGCCAGCGAAGAGTCTGGGGGTGCACAGGAAGCTGGGAGAGGATACAGACAGGACAGGTAACCCCGACTGACCAAAGATATACTCCATACCATATGACATTATGCTCAGCAATAAAAACTGGTGTAAAGAAGGAGGAAGGGGGGACTTTTGGAGTGATGGCATTTGTCTTCCCAATAAACTGTTACGCTGATGAGCCCTGCTTTCCTGGAAGTGGCTGAACACCTGCCTGCCTTTGGGAAGTAGCAAATTAACTCCTTGCTTTGCTTTGCTTGCATGTGCAGCTTTTGCTTTACCTAGTAAACTGTCTTTACCTCAGCCCAAGAGTTCTTGCACTTCTACCTGTCTGATTCTCTCCCCCATTCCATGTGGGGAGAGTGAGCGAGCAGCTGTGTGGTACTTAGCTGCCTGCTGGGGTTAAACCACAACAGGGGGACAGTGTTTTTAATTTTATTTCTCACTGCCTTACTCTGTTATCAACTGGCAGTAAATTAAATTAATCTTCCCAAAGCAGAGTCTGTTTTACCCGTGATGTTACTTGGTGGGTTATCTTCCTGTCCTTATCTTGACCCATGAGCTTTTCCATCATATTTTCTCCCATTCTTTTGGGAAGTCACTGGTGACACAGCATGGTTTGGGGTTCCACTGAGCCTGTTCGCAGCTGGGAACTCCAGCTCAAGACTGAGGGTTGTGGAGTACTTCCACTTTCAGGGACCTGTGTATGAACGTCAATTACTTCTCCTCCTCCCCCTGGGAACTGGGTCCTAAATCAGAGCTCGACATCTCAGATTTCCCTAAGTAAGGGGAAAAACAGGCTCCCCCATTTGGGAATGGGGTATCTATACATGTCTGCCACACTGTACTGAGGAGAGGCACAGTTTGCAAAAGGCTTGTCTTGTCATGGAAGTCATTAGTGGGTTGCGGGGGTGAACTTAACAACACTAAGGGTAGGCATTGTGGAGTAATAGATAATTGTACTGTTTATCTGTTAGTGGAAGCTGTGAACCTGTTCTTCCTAAGCATTCTGTCTTGTCAGGAAAGACAGTTTTTTTTCAGTCTGCTGGATCACAGCAGGAGCCTAACCGAGAGGCCCTGTGAATTACACTCCATAGGAGCCATTCTCCCCTTAAGTGAGGAGACACCCTCCTCCCAACTCGAGTTGAAATCTATGCTTTATTTCTATTGTGCTATGTAGAAATATGAATAGCGTTGACCATAATATTTCCTTAAATACTTTGTGGGCTCTCTGATAAAGGCACAATGGTCAGTGTTCCTGAGGGGTATGTGTATGTGTTTGGTTGATCTGTTTTACCCAGTGTTAGTCTTTACCAGTGTTCAGTCTTTACAGTACTCACTTAGAACAGTTTGTTACCTGACTTGGCACAATGTATATGTGGACATGCCTAGCATGTATACGTGTATAGATGTCATAAATATCGCAAAGCACATTTGTTTTTTTTTTTCCCCTAAGTCAGTAAGGATAAAGTAATAACCAACGCACTAAAACATTAGCTTTCTGCCATGAAAATGTAGATGTCAGCAAAACACCTGCAAGCCAACTGAAGAGAAGGCATTTGCATTGTCAACCAGCCACAATCTGCAAGTGAGATTTGGCTCTGGAGCTTTATTTATAATAGTAATCATAACATTGGATAGTAGTACTTCTAAATTGATGTATATTCTCCCTTCAAAAGGTATTGTTGTTTTTGCCTTTAAACAATTGCCTCTAAAATATTTGAGCAGGCCCTTCCAACTGAAGGAAAACTGTTTGCTTTCAAGTTTTCTACACAAATTTGCTTATTCATACTGAGTCAATCACTTTTTCTTGTGTACTGTGGGAACACTGTGTTCAAGAAAATAGCTGAATCTCAAGATTTGGCCAAGGAGAATGACAGACAACAAGGGTTTTGTATTAGATATTTGCCCTCAGAGTCAACCTGTGATCTGTGATGTACTTCCTTTATTCTGCCTATTTTACCTGGATGGCAACTCTATCTCAACAATAGAACTCGGTCTATCTCCCTGAAGAGTCACTAGCTTAAAAAAACTGAGGTTTGTAGCATACTTTTGTTTTCATAAGCAGTACATCTTCATGTACTTGTCTATGAGTACACACATCCCTAGTTAAAATAGGGATATATAACAGCTCATTCCTTTGAATCTGCATGATCTGAATCATGCAGATTCAGATAATCTCACTCATTCACCAAGATAAAGAAATCTTGCCAGGAAACTGGCAAAGACTGATTCAACTTGTTCTGTGGGAATGCATGGGTTGAGCACCTTGACCTTCAGGTGCAGCCTCCAACAGGGGAAAGGAAGACATATGATGCAGAATTCTTGCTCGTTCCTGGCATATGTGTGGCACAGCGTGAAATTGTGGACTAAACCCCTTAAGATCTCTAACCCTTAAAGTATATGACTTAGACACTGCAACACTCTTAAACCAGCAAAGACTGTCCAAAGAGAAAATAATTTTACTGTAGCTTTTGACATTTCATACCACATTCATATGTCTAAATGGCATCTGCTGCTTAACACCAACAGCTTAGACAGAGCACAGCCTGTGTTATTTTCCCAAGTACAAACTTGTATTAAAAAATGATGTCAGCTGGCTCCATGATCTCAAGGCAGCATGATTCTCGCATGCTTTCAAGGCTCAGTTGTAAAAATTTGAACTCAGTCCATGTTCTGTGGAAAACATACCTGGCCTGTCCCTAGCAGAGAATGTTAGATGTAATGGTTAGCATTTTGCAGCTAAAGTTTTGAGCTGGATTTCTAGACGATTATAAGATGCAGAAAAAGTGTTTCCAAAATGGACCAAGGGCCCCTGGCTAGAAACCTTGGTCAAGTTGAAGTGCCTGACTTCCCTGACTGGTTTTGGTAATTCCAATAAATGTTTTTGCTCTTGCCCCGTAAGGTGCCTGGGCTTCCTGAATGTGAGTGCCCTGAGAAACAGCAGGCTGTGTGATCAGGTAGTGTCTCCTGCCAAATGAACAGCATAGTGTTTCTCCTAGGGCTTTGGCAGATGCTTTAGATAAGGGTTCTGCAGCACTCTGTGTCCTTGTACAGAAAAGCTGCCCCCATGGGCCTAGGCCGGTCCCTCAGCACACTTCCTGTCCTTCTGGTGTGACTGTCCTCAAGAAACTAATGCCCAAGCTTGTGTTGTAAGTATCTGCCTATCCAAGGCTTCTGTGTTCTTGTACAGTGTAATGGACAATTTCAGGAACTGCAATACCCCCTTGCTATCATCTGTCTTCTAAATAACAGCTCCTGTCAGCTGTTCTGTAGCAGGTATAAAAGCATGCACTGGCATCCCTTGTAAAGATGAAGTCAAGCCTGAACATGAGTCCAATCTCTGAGACTTGCCAAGGCAAGACAAAGACTGCAGGAGAAAGCTAGCACGGGGAACAGTAGTTGGTAGCACTACACTCATAGCACTATCTGATGGCCCGAAATAGCCATGCAAACAGCTTTGGAGGAATTTTGTATGATCTGAGGGAGGCATAAACATACCTGCACACAAATGCTTCTGGGATGTTTAATGTTATTATTCTAAACAATCCTTTTAAGAAAAAAGGATCAACCTAGGGGCTACCAGAATATTAACATAACATTTCTGCTTTTTTTATGCAATAGTAAGTGAGGGGATACCAAAAGGGCCTGTAAGGCAATGATGCTCTTTGATGTCAAGCCCAATAGTCACAAGTTTGTGCTATAGATTATTGCAAACTCTGGTTCCAAGGCTGCCTTAATTGAGAGAGCAATATTAAGATTTAGTTCATAAAACACAGATGGCTTAATGTCCTATGAGGTATTTTGTCATCAGATTTTGTTTTTGTTTCTGTTTTTCCTAAAGGATGGCACTAGACAAGTGCACTGGCCCCATAAACACTTGTGAAAACATGCTTTGTGTTTTCTCATGATTATTTTTTTTTCCCTTGAGATTCTGCTTGGAAAGCTTGCAAGTGTGAGCAAGTGTTTACATGATGGCTGCCTAAGTATACTGTTGTTCTTGTAGACCTAACTGCAAACTGAATGCCTGTGCCAAAACTATTAAAACCGATAATCTTCCTTTTATTATATTATAAAACAAACTGTACTAAATACATATTTCCTTTAAAATAAAATTTACTGTTCTTTATTGCATTTTCCTAGTAAAACCAACTTCATTAGTTTTATTGCACAATTTTTACTCATTAAAATTTAATAACATTTGTTGATGAAGAAAAGGAAGCTAGCTAAATTTTTAAATAATTCAGTGCTAGCTTACTACCTCTAATATATGAAGATACTACGTTGCTTTCTGGAACATTTTGAGCTGAATTCCTAAAGGTGCCCCAAGATTTTAGTGGGTTCCCTTGAATTCGTTTAACCACCAGGTTTTATACTTCATTTGAGGCTTACTTAGTGGCTGGAAGAGTCTGCAGACGGAACAAAAAATGGAAAACTTTAATGTTCTGTTCTTATCATTGCCCAGACTCCAAACACAATTGCTGATCCTGCCATACTGGCTACGTGGGAAAAAGAAGTCACATTCCCTTTTCCTGTATTAAATGGTGAGATGCTTATTTCTGTGATCCACATACTAAAATAATTCTTTACAGTGCGACTGTGGAAATGGCAGCTCAGGTGGTACAGTGTGCTTATCAGAGTATTTCTAGCAGATAGGTGAATATTACTGTCATTTGTTACTGGTAACTCAATGTGGCAATCGGCTCCAGGGGAGACGCATTCTGCAGCGAAGTAGGGGATCATGGAGTTCAAGGGGTTTCCTGCATCGAGGCACCTCGAGGCAGCCGAGGGAGCTGCCAGCACAGGGCAGACCTCACGAGAGCAGCTGGTGAGGCTTGGGCGGGGCCAGGAGCAGCATCAGCCACCCCCTCATGTGCAAAGGCAGCCCCTGGGGAGCATGGTGACCAGGGTGTGGCATGGCAGTGTGTGCAGCAGTGGCAGGCAGGGTGAGAAGGCAGGGCGAGCAGGCAGGGCCCAGCCACACTGCCAGTTCCTGAAGTGATGTGATCTCACTTCTTGGTGGTGGGTTGTGTGTTAGGTGTGGGTGTGGTGTTTTTTTTTTTTTTTCCCCCAACTTGACTAGATTCACCAATGGTTTACAAATGGTCAAAAGCCATTGCTTCTGCAGCTAGCAGGAGTATGTCAACCCAGACAGAACCCCCCAAGGAGTATGCAGCTGTCCAGGCCACTGGCTG
>VXAL01009190.1:4321-39069 GCA_013399475.1 Chauna torquata
GGCAGCAGCCGGGCGAGGCCGGCGGCGACCGGGTGCCCATGGCCCCGCGCTGAGCCACTGCCTTCTCCCCGGCGCAGGGACAGCCTCGCTCGCCTGGCGAAGCCCAAGGAGCCCCCGCAGCGACAGGGACGGAGGGGGAAGTGGACTCGGCGAGGCAGCTTCTGTCGGTGGGGTTTTGGGAAGGAAGCAGGCGGTGGGAGCCTGCGGGTGCTCCAGCTGCCGGCCCAGCGCTGCATGAAGATGGGGTGCTTGCCGGTGCCGGCCGGCCGGCCCCTGAAGAGGTGGCTTGGACTCGGTCTCATAGTGCTTCACTGCGTCACTTTGGGTAAGCAAAAGCATCCAGCAGCGGCTGGATGGCACGGGCGCCGGGCCGCTGGTGCCGGGTGGTGTGCCCACCAGGGTGGGGCAATGGGGGGTGCTCACGGGGCCACTGATGCCCACGGGAGCACGTGGCGTGACCCCCCGGCCTGCCCGGCGGGGAGGAAGCGGCATGTCGGCCCCGAGGGGATGAGCGAGCCGCCGGCTCCGGTGGCGGGGTGGTTTCTGCATTTTTTTGGATGGCTGAAAGCGAGTTCATGGCGTGGAGACAGGGCAGGGCGGTGGGTTGCGCTGCTGCACGGCTAGGGCTCCCTCCGGCAGCACAGCTCCGTGGTGGAGGACGGCGAGGGCTGTCGCTGAGAACCGGCCACAGCGCTTGCCGGAACCCACAGATCTCCCCGAGCTCAAAAGGCTTGGGTTGAGTCTTCTATGCTGTGTGAAACGTTAACCTTGAAACCACACAAAGCTCAATCCTGAGCTAGGATTCGTTACAGGTGCCAAACCGGCTGTGCTTACCGGCCGTCTTAGCCTTTCATTGCAGCTAACGATAGGAGCAAACCTGGGCTGAACTGCGGCTGCGATTAAAAATCAAGTGATGCAAAATTAGGAGGTTTTCATGGTGGTGTTGTGAAACTGCGAGATATTTGGTGCTCTCCGCTGAGTTTCATTTTGACTTTCAGTCTCAGAATCTTAAAACAAAACTCGGAGAATTTAGCAAATTGCGGGGCTCGCTTGTAAAGAAGGCAGCCTCGGGCCCCCCTTTGTGAGATCTCTGCTCACGTGTCTTCCCCCGCGCTCCTTCCCCAACCTCTGCACTTGCAAAGAACATGTCAGGCATGGACGTATTTTGCCCATACTGCAATCGGCAAATGATCCGTCACGTGCAGAACTGCTTCTCCTTCTGTAATTTAAGAGCTTGTGTTACGCTGTTAATGTAATAATGAGCACACGTTAATTCACCAGTCAGTAGTTTTTCTAAAAAGGACGCTGATTCCAAGACCAAAGACGGGCAATACTTGGATATACCACCTGATGCTGAAAACTGGTACTAGAAATAGGAGTTTGATAATATTAGCAAACTAGGATTTCCAGTAGTTACTATAGTTTTTTCGATATGGTTTACTAAGGGACCGCTAGCTTATCCTGCTGGCTGTCTCTCCATCTGTTTCTTAGTGCCCTGCTTGATAACTTTTGAACCCCCTGCCCAGTTTCGACCAAATTTGACAGGAAGGCGGAACTGGCAGAGCTGCGGCATTCTTGCCCGCTGCGTGGAAGCCACGGGCCCCTCGTCATGCTCAGCCGACAGAAAGGGCGGGCGGTGGCTGCGAGGGGGCTGGAAGCCACACAGCAGCTCCCAGGGCCTGGGAATCAGCTGGGGGTGGTGGGGAGAGGTGTGGGGGCTGGGAGACACAAGGCACGAATGCATAGGCTTTGGTCATCTTGTTGCTGAGAAGAGTTACTTCTCTAAATCTGATTGATTACAAAATTCAGGGGTTTCATTTGGCAAGAGGCAGAGTGGACAAAAAGCTGTTTCGGAAGTGTTGTATCAGCTTTTGGGGCATAATTGTTAGATGCTTCCCATGCGATGAGTCTGTGGGTGTCCTGGTGCCTCAGGAGCTGGTTGCTTGGCGGACTAGTAAGGACAGCACAGCTGATGCGCTTGCTTTCTCCCTCTGTATAAACACACACACACCCTGCCACCTTTCTCTCCCAAAAAAGAGAGAAAGCATTTCCTGCATTCTGACCCTTAAAAATCCGTGGTACAGTACCCACATACGAACAGTTTTAAAAGCTTTACTGGGACTTGTAGGCGATGTCTTCCCTAGGCACAGCCAGGGACCACAAGGACCAGCTTCTGACCTTCTCGTGGCAAAACAGTGAAGCCCTGGGAGTCTGCCATGGCCCTGCCAGCGACTTCCCCCGCGTTGTTGAGCAGGTCACCAGGGCCAGCATCTTCAGAACTGACCCCGTCTGGGACTGCTGATCACCATGGCACGGCACAAAGTGCGCACCCAGAGCCTGTGGCTACATCGTGCATCCTGGGGCTTAGCCCAGGTGTCCTGGGGCTAGCACACCTTCGTGCTGTAGTGCTCTGAAAGGTCAAAGAGCATGCTAGGGTGAAAGTGGGTGCTCTCTGTATGCCGTACGTAAGTAAAATAGTAATATAACGAATGCCAGGCTGAATTTTTACATTGTAGCAGTAGAGGGCATTAAGGGGGAGATTAATTAAAAAGGATGATTTGAAGATTGTACTGTGTAGGAAACGATGCATGCCTAAGCTACCTAGATATATTCATTTCCCCCTACACTGAATTTTGCTACTCTGGGGTTCACCTGAGGTGACCTCCCAAAATATCACTGCAATTTAGAGGTGCTTCTGAGATGTCAGCTGCTGCTGGAGACGCTGATGAGCACAAACGCCCCGCTGTCTCAGCACAGTGGATAAGTGGCAGAACAGCCTTGATTACAGCCTTGATTACACCACAAACTTATTCATTTACGGTCTGAATGCATTGCCGGTATCCTTGTGGGCTTTTTTCTCCTGCCGTTGCACCTTCATATGTACCTACTAATCGCAGGATGACCATGTTCTCCGTCCCTGCTTGCAGTTGTTGTGCTGGGAAAACGTTGCTCGAAGTCACCTGGAATGACCTTTCCCTGCCCTGTGTGCAAAGCTGGCGTAGGCACTAGTGGCAGGGACGCAGCCGCCCCAGGTCTGGAATATTCCTTTTAGGCTTCCCTGGAGTCTTTTCATCCGACCGGAGACAGTCCAGTTCTTGGTTTCTTCCCAGTCATGAAATTTTTTGGGAAGTTTTGAGGAAAATCCCTATGGCTTTTTTGAGTTATTGGAGAGCTGGGGAGGGGAGCGGGGGAATATTCACTTCCCTCAGCATCGTCAACGTGCATTTGCCCACAAGTAACTCACTCTGGGAATCCCCTCTCGCATGTTACTACCAATAAAGTGTTTAGAGTGGAGCTGGGTTTTGGAAGGGGATAAAGAGGGTTGAGATTAAGAAAGATTACCTGTTCATGGCCTCTCCCAAATATTGAAGTGTCTGGTAATGAGCTTCAGGTGCTTTGTGGCTAATTTCTGTGCCAGCTCCAGTACGGGTTGTGCTGAGGGCAGATTGAATGGTGGAGATGGCAGAAATTTGTCTTTATGTACGAGATTTGCCCACTTTATCAGTGGATGCAAATTGAGTTTCTATCTTACTGCTCTTGCTGTCTTCAGCTTTTTTTTTCTTTCTTTTTTCGGATGAGTTTCTGTCTCCTCCCATTCCAGATATGCAGAAAAGAAATGTCTTTGGTTAAAAAGCAAGGGCAGCGGAACTGAGGAACTCCTTTCTCTGTCTGTCTGTCTATCCAGAATGAAACCTGCTGTAATAGCCTGTCTGGAGAAACAGAAACCCACCTAAAGGCTCCTGCTTTTGCTTATAGACTCTGTTTTACTATCTCTGGATTTTTTTTAAATGAAAGAGTTCTTTGGCAAAAAAAATTTTTTTTGAAGAGACAAGCAAAATTCTTACACAGTCAAATTATAGTTATGTGCATCCATATAGAGTTCGTAGTCAGCAGTCCAACATTTCTTTTACCCACATTGTTTCCTTTTTCCAGTTAGATCAGAATGAACCCAAATACCTCCAGTGAGCTCATTACTCCGAGGCCAATAACTTTTTTGTATTTCTTGGATCACTGAGGCACTTGTAACCTTTTTGCGCTGTGAATGTCAGACATTCCTGCACTTAAACATGCGAAGTTTGGAGCCGAAATTTTTACACGCTGAGGTCGGTTACCGGCAGAAGTGGCTGCCCTGTGTGCCCTCACACCTTTGCTGCTTGGTGCTGCCTCAAGCCCGGGTTACAGGTGTGGCTGGATGGCGTAAGTAATCTGTCATAAATCCTGCTCCTCTCCCCGCAGCGCCTGGCTACGCAGTCCTCCCCTTGCTTGCACTGGTTCTGGTCCCGCTGTGATCCCAGGATGTGCTAATTCAGCTCCCAGCCTAGCAGACAGTGTGTTTTTTCCCCCTTGTTTCACACCAATGCGGCATTCTGAACCAGCCTCTGGGGAGATCTGTGAGGAAAGCAGTGCAAGTACCTGAGGTTGGAAGGGAAGGGGGAGCAAGATCGACCTTTTGTTTTTGTGAGAAAGCCATGAGATCGGTGCAAGTTTGTCATCCAGCTGCACCCTGAGGCTGTGCCAGGTTAGAGGAGAATTTCCACATTCAGGGAAATGCTCCTTCCTTTCTAACGTGTTTCCTACCATAAGCACTGCGTGCCTCAGATGCGATATTCTTCATGAAGTAGCAAGGCAAATGTGTTAAACTCACTGAAGTCTGTTTGCTTGATGAAAAGAAGTTGGTTTTGTTTTTAAGGATATGAACTTTATGTTTAATTGTAGCTGTTCTGTCCCCTTGGAGGGGCATCACTATCAGCAGTCTCAGGAGGTCATTTGAGAATATGTAAATCCTTCCCAATGCGGAAATGCCACAGGCTTTGCTTCTGCTTTTTCACTGTTATGCTTTTAAAATATCATTCGTCCCAGGGGACTCTCTGGCTGAAAATAAAACTGCTGACTGCTGGGTAACGGTGGCACCTCTAGCTACGCTGCGCTCAAAAGACATCCATGTCTTGGCTAGCACAAAATGCTACCGTATCATATACAAAGTTAGAAAAGACCACTGAGGCCGGTCCCTCTGTGCACTGCCAGTCTCTCCATAGCAGGTACCCTTCGGCGTAGTTTTACGTGCCTGACAGACAAGGACTTCATCCCTGCTCCTGGGATGCTGCACCCTCAGCAGACCTCGCTGTCAGACGCGCTTCCCACCGGCGGAGAGCCTCGACCTGCGATGCTGCCGGCCGTTACCTGCAGCACCCGAATGGTCCCTGCTGAAGTGTGATTTCACTCCCTCTGCGGTTTCTGCAGCTTTCACACACCTCTGGGCTGCTCTGTTCAGGTTTCGTTAACCGTCCTTTGCTTTAATTGCCATTTGCCAGGCTGCGCTTTTACACGAGGCTGTTTAATCGTTCCTCCAGCCAGTCCTCCAGCTGAGGGGCTGTTGTCAAGCTTGTCATCTGCAGAGCGTCAGTGAGTTCGTGCCGGAGCAGGGACCAGGTTGTTAGAAAGTCGTCTTGGCTGGCAGCCTTGTTAGCTGCATGGGTAAATATTGCTGTGGCTATGGGCAAGTACTTCAGAAAAAAAATTGCAATTTTTCTAATTCTGAGCAGGCTTACGTGAAAAGCGTAATACTTGATTTTCCTTGTTACTGGGCACTTTCACCTCCTGTAAGTTTCAAGAGGGGCTGGCTACGTGGGGAGGATGTAAGGCAGCGAGATTTATCTAGTGCTGAGGAAAACTGGGGCCTTAAGCAGTGGGGGGACCTCGACTTCAAGAGCTTTGCTGTGAGGCAGGGGTACTGGAGGAATTTGGAGAATGATCTGGGGACATATTCGGCTGAGAGATAAATATAGAGGAAGTACAAAGTGATCCAGTCAGCAGGGGACAGAGTCTCCCGGGAAAAAAATAACAAATTTATTTTTGTCTTTGTGTATTACAAATCTCCCCAAAGGCCTGTCTTGCACAACTGCCACATGTAGTTTCTGCCCCAAACTGGGAAATAGTAAGAGTGTTGAGCCAGATGCAGGAATTTGATCTTGAAAGGAACTAAAACATGCAAATCCTCTGAGGGTGCCCAGATTTAGTGTTTCTCCTGCCCTTTTCCATCTAGCTTTGTCACCCACTCCTGGTGCTGGGAACGGAGAAAGAGGCAAGGCTCAGAAAGACTCTTCCCTTTGCTCCCTTTCCCCGAGTCAGAAATGTCTTTCTGTCCCCATCTCCAGTGTCCCTCCTGGTATGCACTGACAGGAGGTAAGCAAGTCCTCCTTCCTTTGCTCCCCAAGCAACATCCATGCAGAGGACTCTGCAGCAGAGGGGAAGATCTTAAGAAATGACTTAGTCGTCATCGTTGTCCCCCCAGGTACTTTGACATCTCATCTCCAGCTCCTTGCTCGGAGATGACCTCCTGGTAGTGCCAAGATCAGAAATTTACCATCTGACTTGTGATGCGGAGAGTTGTAATCTTACTCATTTTATAAACAAAGCAGACTGGACATACCCAAGCAGTGGGCTTGTCCCAGTGCAGGGCACTCGTGACTCAGAAAGCAGCAGATTTGTATCTCAAGAAGTACCGAAACAGGACCCGGGCAGGGCAGGCGCAAGGGGAGGGGTACCGGCTGGCTGGAGTTGCCCCAGCGCTGCGTTGAGCCCCTTCACCAAAGTATTTCAGATTCCCTTTCATCTTCTCAGTTGCTAATTGCAGATCGTGGAAGTTTTCGTGATCAGTGGAGTTTCTTTCTCTTTAAAGCCAGGTTTTTGTCAGGGTAGTGACTCAGTTACAGCGTGTCCTCTCATCCCTTTCTGGCTGGTTTTCATAGCGTAATCAGGAGGGCTTGAAATCAAGTTTCTGGTGAGCAGCAATTGTGGCTGGAGAAAACAAAGTGTTTCGTCAGGAACCTGCAAATGAAACTACAGTCAGAGGGAGGAAGGCTTCGGCAGGACCTGATGGGAGTAGTGCACGTCCAAGAAACCGAGCCCAAATCTGACAGCAGCATGTGTTGAGAGAGCTGTGCGAGCCACTCTGAAGTGAGTGTTGCCCACAGCACGTTACTTGTTATTAAGATATGCTAAGGGAGACAAAGAAGATTGATACTTTCTAATTTGCCATCACTAGGGCCCTGAGTTAACAGCCTGCTGGAAAAAAAATGGGCTTAGTGCACATCGCCAGAGATGTGCTGTCTTTCTGTCTAGAGAGGCAGGAAAGTCTTTGCTGTTTTTCACAGCTCCTTCATGATTTCAAGGATTCCTTCTCTAAAGGCTTTGCATGTAAGACAAAATGGCGTTAAAATGGAATGAAGGCTGCTAAAGGAGTCCGGCACAAGAAGTCCGCAGATACCCAGGGACATTAACACCGTTGCCAAATCAAGCTGTATAAGGCTGGGCGAAGCACGGTTAGTGTTTCGTCTAGCAGGAGTGTGGCTGTGAAGGTGGAAGCACACAAAGGCAGGAAGTACAGCTGAAACTGCTGAGCAGGGCACTCCCAGGTTGCAGCGCAGAAGCAAGCAGAGATGAACTTGTAGAAAACTTCTTCAAACCCTCTCCCTGTCTCAGGCCTGACATGACATCATTGTAAATTAGGATTAATCCTATCTTTTCATTGCTGTGGGCACACTTGACAAATGTGAGTGCGTATGAGGAAACGAGACTGAACGAAGCCGTTGCCAAATGGAGTGCGTGGCAGTTTTCCTTCAGGACGCCTTTAACTCCCCTCTCTCACCACATCTGGGATGAGTAAGTGAACATGACCTACCCGGAGGTCACTGTGACACGAGCTAACCAAACTCGGTTTGCAGCTGCTTTGCTTTGCCAGAGCAGCACAGAGCAGCTGAGGGATGGATGGCAGCAGTAATTCGTGACCGAAGGTTGGGCTGGAGTTTGTGCAAGGGGAGAGGAGCACTCCTCCTTTCTCTGCATGCCGAGACCTCCCTGCCTGCTGAAATGAAGTCTGGGTAGCAGGACCCTCGGAGGCTTCCAAGTCGGTATCCAGTCACAGGCTCTTTGAAGAGGGCTGCCAGCAGGGCCTGCCAGCACCTGCTTTTCTCCATTTCATCCGGTCTTCCTCATTTCGTGGGGTCTTTGTAGTGAAACGCAGAGCAAGGCAGTGATTTCATCACAAAGTTTCCGCACAGAAGTTATCTGAGCATCTGATGGGCTCTTTTCAGTATACTCACAGTTTGGTTTAGATTAAATATGAAGTATATCTTCCAGTATTTAAGTGTAGCACAGGACATTTGCTGAATTTTATCTCCATGGAAATCTTTGGAAGAATCTGATTCCTCACTGGTAAAATCACCTGGGGTAAAGAAAAGACCAATGGGGAGTGTCCAGTCCTTTAAAGACTCAGCTTTCCAAAATTTCTCAAATTTTAAACTACTGTAAGAGCCTGACAATTTGCCTCAGAGCTTTCTGCAGAAGTGCCAGCTGAAAAAGCGTGCAGATGCACTGTCTTACGTGCTGCTTACACAGAGAGGCAAAGGACTCCAGGCCCACCAAGAAGGATCTTTCCCTCCATGTGGGTTGCCTTGTAGGTTGTGTGTGAAGCGAGGTAACATAAGGTAAGACCGAAAAAAATGTCAAAGCAGAACAGTAGGGCAGGGAAACGGGGGATGGAGGGGTAGGAGAATGGCTTTGGGCTTTCCATTCCCAGGGAATTAACTGAAGGTTTCCAGCAGTTCGACACTGCTCCTCTGAAGCGTTGTGTGGTCTTTTACTGCCTTTTACAGTCAGATGTCTTTGCAGTACTGTATCCCAGAGGCAAGCTGCTCTCCTGTGCAGCCTGACTGCACGCATGGCCAGCAGAACCAAGCTCTCTGCAGCCAGGGGAATTTCTGAAACCTGGCTTGGGCAAGGGATGAAGGAAGCAGGAATCTTAGTTAAAGATTTTGTTAAGGATTAAAGATCGTTAAAGATTTTTCTTTAAAAAAGTGGGCTCAGCAGCCTTCCTGCTTTCTGACTCGCAGAGCAAATGAGAAAGGATGCTTTTCCTCTAAACTCACCTTTCTGTTCTAATTAGCCCTGCTATATGGCGCATCTGCAGCACAGGAGTGGTTTGAATGAAACATGCTTTTCTGCCCAGGGAAAAGACGCTCGGCCCTTTCATCGGTTCAGCGTTGCCACACGCTGCGGGCTGCCAGCGAAGGAGCGACACGAGTGCACCGCGAGCGAGCGGTTGGGCTTTGCTGAAGGCGGGAAGATGGTTTATTTCTTTTTCTAGAAAAGTCATTAAAAATTATTTCCATGGTGGATACCTCCCCCACAGCCTGGTTATGGAGAGCATTCAGCGCAGAAATGGGACAGAACGGAGTTTTCATTTTTGCTTTGCAGTTCACCTTTAAAGTGAAAGGGGACTTTTGTGGGACTGAATGACTCTTCATGGACTTTGGTTCCTTCAGGCCTGCAGCATTCAGGTTGCAGTTTCAAGGGTGCAGAGCCTTGTAAGGGTAGATGTGACATCAGCAGGAGTTTCCAGCCCCTGCACATGTACTGCCGAGGAGGTTTTTGTTCTCCTTTTGGTTGCAAAGGAGACTCTTTGGGGCAAGGCGCGGAGAACCTCATGCAACTCATGATGCGATGTCACACTGACATTTACTGTACGCCTACTCTTCCCCTATTGCTGCAAAAGCAAATAGAAAATACATATTCAACTGTGTTGTCATTATCAGGATCCACAGTCCCAGAGTTTTCTCTGGCTGCCCTTGGAGGTCTCACCAGCAATAGTAAGAGCTGAACTGTGAGAACAAGCGGAGATGCGGTCGAGGAAAAACACACACAGACACACACACACAAACGCATGAAGATGCACAGCAGGAGGAACTTCAAGAATCACAGCCCCAAATGGGGTCTCTTTTAAAGCGACCAGAAGGAAATGCTTTTTCACACAGCACGTAATCAAACCATGCAACTCACTGCCACAGGATGTTGCGGAAGCCAAAAATATACATGAATTCCTGAAGGGGCAAGGACCGTTGGCGAAAGATAGCTCCATCAGTAGCAGCTAAGCTGCCGATGTCAGAGAGTCCCTAAATTGGTGACTGCCGAAGGTTGGCGGGGTATGTCAGGTCTTATCCCATGTAGTGTGCAAGAACTGTTTGTTCTACCCTTTTCTGCCAGCGGCTGGCTGCCACAGGTCAGTGGGCTGAGTGGGCTCCTGATCTGCCCCCGTCTGGTTGCTCTAGTCTGCGATGCATTGTAAGGGGAAGTACGGGTAGTGGGGGGAAATTGTGTTTGAATCTATCAGATCGTTCCCTTTGGAAGACCAGTGAAGTGGCCGAGTGGGGGGAAAACATTCCATAGTGCTGCCAGGCCCTCCCCAGGTTTTTCAGTGTGATTCCTACAGATCTGACGTAAAGCGTGCAGGCGGGACAGGGAGAGGTGTGCCGCAGGGCACGGGGTGAAAGCTCATTTCGCATTCTGTCTCAGGTTCTCTGTCTGGGCTTGGGACTGCTAAACTTCAGCGAGCAACCCACGATGCTGCCCAAAATCAGGCTGTCTCCCTCCAGCACCTGGAGGCTTGCAAAGCATCCCGTCAGCCCCACTGGGCACAGGTCAGCAGGGGGCTTGCTGCCGGTTGTTTGAGGGCGTCCCAAGGGTCTGTGAGCCACCTCTAAGCAAACAAGTCCTGGCGGGCAACGCGTGTGGCTGGTTTGGGCTCTCCAGCTGAATCTGGATGTCAGAGCATCCCAGTCGCACCCTGCGTGCTCCGCTCTGCGCCTGTGTGCAGCGAGGCTGCCCCGTACCGCGGCTACGCTCCAGCAGTGAAAACAATGCGGGAGCCAGCGTCGGCCAGCGTTTGCTGGGGGTGGGTGCCAGTTCTTAGGCTCAGCTTTGTCAAGTGTTCGGTTCACACTACAGGCTGAGACTGCACGTGGGGTCTCGCCTCCACCAATGGTCGGCACTGCACTCAGGGGTGCGCTCCCTGTTCGGGTCCTTCCCAGCATCTCTCTCAGATGCGTTTCCTGAGATCTGCTCTGCAGGGAAGGAAGAGGGAGTTTGAATCTTCCCTGTGCCCAGCTATTAACTTATTTTTCTGCTGTCAGTCAATGGAATGCAAGACATTGGTACACCCCCCCCATCTACTGGAGATAAGTGCCAAGGAGCTGAGGCCGAGGCAAGCAGGGCAAACATAAAACAACCCAACCTTCTGGACTAACGAAGCAGGGTGCGCAGGGGATGAGCATCGTCCCAGAGGTTGCACAAACCCCGGCAGAAGCAGACACATCTGCCCTGGCCTTGCTGTAGCACAGGGCCGCACGCCAGCACTGCGTCGCTCTTCCAGCAACAGCAGGAGCTGCTGGCTAGGCTGCTCTCTCGCGTCTCTGGTCCCTGCCCCTGCGAGCACCCACCCGCTGAAAAGAGGAAGGGGAATGGGAAAGCAGTAATGCGAAGCAGGGGGGTTACTGCTAACCTGGTCAAAGTCGTATATAATTTCCCCCTTGCAAGGGTCCCAGCTTGTCATTGTAGGCACACGCCTGTACACTGAGGTACGGCACCAACACAGTCATTGGGCAGGAGTTTGGGAATGCCTGTGCTGGTCTGCAAGTAATCTCAAGGGAGGCCCATGGGCCTTCAGAAATATGAATTTGTTTTAACTGGGCTAGGCAAAATTGTTCATTTGCTAATATTATGCTAATACAAAGATGAAAGTGTGGCTCTAACCACTGTTTATTATTGCAGGGTCGCTTCTAGCTTTTGGGATCTTAAAAGGTTATTTGTTTGTTGGTTGTTTCAAAAAACCTTCAAAAAACAAAGCCCCCACTCTAATCATGCACCATGACCCTGTGTGAGATGCAGGGAACATGACAGAGTTAGGACAGACTTTCTAAACATTGAGCTCTGGAAAGGGAGAGCAGAGAAGATAGCAGCTGGGGCATGTACGCTTTTATCCCTTCACATGGCTATCCTGGCAATTCTTTATTCTGAGGTGTGGTTTTTAAGGTGCCACCAAAATTTCTTTTCGGGAAGATGTCTCCTGCCTTTGCCTTCAGTAATTCATGCTCAAATCATTGCATGCCCACTAGCTCAGCGTCCTAAGAAGGAGTGGAGCATCACATAAAAAGGCATTGCCAAGGTCGTCTTCCCCTCAATGCAGAGCTGAACTTGTAAACTGCTCATTGGATGCAGGGGTGAAGTACATGAGCGGGTGCAGACAGTGCCGAAATAGGTGAGCTCTACACGGCAGGTCCTGGCTTAAGGCTGTACCACTGTCTCACTGCCTTTTGTTTGTTCCCCAAACAGGCTACGCGCTGGAGAAGAAAGTAGCCAAAAGCAAAGTGGGGGAAAAAGTCGGCCTACCTTGTTGTCATGAAATTCCCAGCTCTGAAAGCCTGCGTAACTACAGGGTCTACTGGCAGAAGAACACCACGGAGGTAGTGCTGGCCTATGCACAGGGGAGTAAGATCTCAGAGCACGACCGGTATGAGAACCGGACGGACCTGGACACCACGAACCTCACCCTGTGGATCTCCCCCGTGGAAATCCTGGACAATGGCCCTTACCAGTGTGTCGTTCAGCACCTGAAATTTTCACGTGACTCAGTTGTACCCCGCATTGTGTGTGATGAGACTGTGACCCTCTTTGTTACAGGTAGGTGGGTTGCCTCCCTACACCTGAGGCCTTCCGGTGCCAGCCTCTAGGGAGAAGGGACACTCTTTGAAACTTTAGTCATAGTGTAGCAGACAAGCTTTCATCAGGAAGCCTAAAAGAACACCAGAAAGTGTGTTAAGTCCGCTGTCTTTCCCTTCTAGCAGCCTCCCTTCTTATCCTTCTGAAGCTACCGCAGATGCAGAAAATTGGCCTTTCCTCTCCCACCACCACCCCACCATCCTCCCCTTCATGACTCCCTCCTGGGAAAGGCCCTCTCCCAGGACACCTCCCCAGGTACCACTGCCAGTGGGTACCTTGGGTCACCTCTGCCCCCTGCTGTCTTTTGGGCAAAGCAGAGACCAGGCCCTCAGTGCACGGGAAGCATCCAAGCCAAAGGAGGAGTGGGGTGGTATTGCTTCTCCGTGGCCACAGCAGCATCTCGTGTGGGGCCGGCCAGCGCAGAGGCTGCACAGCAGCTCCACAGCCTGAGGCTGAACTCAGCTGGAGATTTGAAGCTTTGTACCTCAAAGGAACAACCCAAGTTCCTTTGCTCAAAACGAATCTGAATCTTTTCTTGGAGGCTACAAAAAGTTCCGTTGACATTATTTTCCACTTGCACCACTGTTTTTGTGGTGGTTGGTTTCAACCAAAAGCAGAGATATTGGTAACATATATATATATATTTATACACACATTTGAATATCTTTAGCAGCAGAGAGTTCCAGAAATCCTCCAGACAAGCCAGTGAATGAGCATTCCGTACCCTGAATGAAATTTGTCAGCAAAAAAACCACCCAAGCTCCTGAGGTCTGGCCACTGCCTGACTACCTGGGTGAATGAATGTTGGACATATGTGCAAGGAGACAAATTCAGTGATCCTTTTGGGAATCAGTAAGAAAAAAATGGAACTGCACTGCCAGAACCCTCTCTAGCCATGGAGGGGAGTTATTACTGAGGGCTGAGGAGTTAACCGGATGAAAAATGCAAAACAACGGATCTCTTTTCCTCCCCACAAATCCTGCAGCTTCTCTCCTGCCAGAAATCTCCTTGCTGTTTTAACAGGCCAGTTGTAATAGCGGGAAATAGGAAAAGCAGGATCAGTTATTGTGGGAACCAGCAAAGGGCAAGCTCCCTTTGTCACAGCTGGAGTCAGGCTATCCTGAGAGAGAGGTGGAGCGGTGTTACGGCCTGATGACTGATCAGGGAGCCTCGGTGAAGCAGGCTGGGAGGTTTGAAGGGACTTTCCAGACTGGATGTCAAAGATGTATTGCTCTACAGATAGTGGGCCTGGAAGGAGATCCAGGTCTCTCCTTGTCTGCCACTGGTTAGCCGTGCAATGTTGAGTAAGTCTCTTTCACTAGTTACTTGGTAGCCTAGACCATGGTCAGCTTAAGCCACGGAAGACGTGCTACGACCACAAGGAGCCATTTCCCGTTCCCCATTTCCTTGCCCATGTACACGGGCCGTCTGCTTTGTGCAGATCCCAGCAGTCATGTGGTCAAATGGTGAGTCAGGCAGGGAGCGACTGCAGACAAAACCTTAGCTGCTCCGAAAAGGGTTGTTTTCCGGTGAGATGAGCAAGCTGCTGCAGCTCTCTGAGTAGCTTTGCCATGGCTGGGGCGAGTGCCTGCAGGGGGGCGGGCAGGCTATGGACTTGCAGGGGTGGGAGGGAGAGAGGGACAATTTGGTCCCTTTGGCAGCAGCGGTGTTGGTAGACCTACGCCCACCAGGAAGCCGCACACTGCGCTGCTGCCTCTGATGTGCCTCTCTCGCTAAATCTGTGACGCCACAGAGATTTTTCTAGTGGAAGAGTTGCCTTAAATAGTTCCTGTGCCACCCCTTGCCTCATCCTAGGCTGCTTACTGCAACCTGTGGGCATCCCCAGTAGTACTAATGCAACTGTTTACAGCCATGAAATGAACCAGACTGGCAAAGGGATCCAGGCTAAAAATGATGACTCCACCTTTCCTCTCCACCTTCACCCATGCCAGTTGTCTCATCCATTTTACCATGCAGCCTCACAAACACTTGCACCAATGCATCTAAAGGAGAGGGAAGGCATGGAACAAGCTGTGTGGGTGGGAAACCTCTGAAAACCAGTTTTGGCAATGAGAAAAAAGTCTGGTGGGAACACGGTCTGCATTCTTCAGAAGAGGATCTATGTATTGCTATGTATTTTTGCAATTAGTAATATGACTGGGTCTTGCTCTCAGCTGGGCCTTCTGGGGGACTCTCATAAAGAACCTGTAATTTAGTCTCTTGCTGGCCATCCTGGCTGAGAGGCCAACATGCGACTCACCTCCCTTCCTACCAGAGATGGACCCTCTGTGAGCGCCTGGCTGGGAAATGACTGAAGAGGGGAGGGGAAGGAAATTGTCTACCATTGCCTGTAAAACAGATTTTTATTCTGCTACTTCATACTCAGTCCTGTATTTTTCCTGCCTGTCTTATGACTCTGTTGCTCCACAAACTGCTGTATGTAGAAAGAAACAGCAGCACTGGAGAGGCGGGGGTCACGAAGTTTGTGACACCTGGGATAGTGATCAGGACGGAGAAGCAGCAAAGGTCAATGCCATAACCTGTCTAGGCTTGGGGGAGAATGCTAAGGCACAAGAAAGGCCAAACAGATTACAATAAGGAAGAATGTCCCATGAGGGAGTCTTTGCTTTGACCATGGGTGATCAGGACTGCAGCCAATCTGACAGAGTGGTTTCTAAATCTTTCTTTCTTCAGCTGACTTCAGTGAGCCGAACATAACAGCAGAAGTAACCGCTAGTTCTTGTGAATCAACGGAGATGGTGGTAAGATGTTCTTCTCATGGAGGTTTCCCCAAACCCAAAATCTCCGGAGTCCTCAACAACAGGTCCCTGGTGTGGAATGCCACCTGGGTGTCCGAGTCCAGCCTCAGCCCGTACAACGTCACTGGCAAACTGTGGCTCAACGTGACCAAAGATGTCAGCCTCACTTGCTCCGTTGAATACAGTGGCTTTGTCAAGTCCACCAGTTTGCTTCTAAGTAGGTTTTCTTAATAGTTTGTATTACAAAAATACTTTTTTGAACCTGCTGAGTTGCCTCTTTGAGAAAGTGGTAGATCTTCATGTATCTGTTCATGCAAGGATGGCCCAATGATCCCACCTGGGAGCTGCACACCAAAATATTTCAATGGCTCTAAGACACCAAGGGTGGGAGAGGAGAGTTATAACTGTGACTGACGAGCAGAGACGGCTCTGGCTTCCTGCTGCTCTATCGTGAGTCACAGCTGGGCTGACAGGGCGGCTGGATCCTGCTGTGGTCCGGTGATGTCAGCCTCAGTGGCTCCCACAGGCTGGGATCGACACCATTCAGTGCCTCTCTGCACCAGCATGGTCCTGCTGCCAGTTGTGTGACACAGACCTGGTATTTGAATGGAGGGACTTGAGAAATGTGTGTGCCTCAAACGCCACAGGCTGCACTTACAAAAGATTTAGCAAGCACATTTGTTCCTGCTTCAGGGACAGAAACTGTCAGCTGTGGTCTAGTCAAAATTCTGCTTTCATGCACATATTTAATATAGGGTTAACTCGTACAGATAAAATTCCATCACTGTGCTTGGCTTAAAAGTGACAAAATAATAGATAAGTCTATGCCTTGAAAACCTTGAGGGACAAGTGGAAACAGCATGAGGCAAGGCAGCACACTACAGTCCACATGTTTTGCAGTAGAAAGGGATTTGCAAGAAAATTCTTAAAGCCAAAAGGATTTTTTTTTTTATGTTGTTACCAAAGAAAGTATTTTAAAATACGTCTCTGGGTCTGACGTTTTCACTGCAGAGATACAGGCATCTTCAAGGGAAGCTAGAGAAGTGCTTTTTTTCCTAGGGAACTGTACCTTATTCATCAAGGTACCTTATTCATCAATCTTACTAAAATCAAAGGGGCTCGTGAGGAGAGGTGGCGTTCAGCTTCAGGACGAATGCCAGAAACTAGTGCCTTATGAATATTGATTATTGCTGGATGTAGTGCATAAGCTCCCTAGTGATCATAATAGAAGAAGGTTATGAATATCATACTACACAGAAAAGGAGAGCAACAAAAAAGTAGCAGTAGTAATACACTGTTGTCACGAATTCTCAGAGAAGGGTGCAATCAGCAGTGAGAACAGCAGTCACAAAACCCCTGCCTTTTGACTTTTAAGAAGGGCAACCACTCCCATTTCGGTACAATGGAAATGGTCCTCCAAACAAATCTTTCATGAACATAGAGTTCTAGACAGAATATAGTCTCTGGTAAACAGGGGAGGCAAACCCTACAGTGGGGAACACATGGGGCCAGATTGTACAGCAGATGAGGCTAGGGTCTTAGAAGTTGAATGGTGCTTAATTGTGCTAGATGATTGTGCTGGATGCAGATGATGAAACTCTGAAGACCTATGAACACATACCTAGTACGTCCTTTCTGTTGAACTAGGATTGTCCTATATTGTACACAAATGGCCTGTTATCTGCTCTCATTTCCAAGTAGCAGAACAGTCATCTCCTGTGGTGAAAAGAGAAAAGATGCAGATCCACTGAAACCGAACTCTGTCCCAAAACCCTTTTCCTTCTGTGATGAGAATGACACCTCCAGTCTATTAAATATATTTTGTTTTCCATCACCTGTGAATTCAGAGGGGAAAAAAGTAGGCATAAGTCTGGTGAAAACAGTAAGAAAAACTGCAGAGTACCTTTGAGAATGGAACTTTTCTGGACACGGGCTCAGCCTTTTCCACCAGTTTCTTTAAAAAGAGCATATAAGCCTGTCTCAGTCCTGCTCTGGACAGAGATCCAGCATTCTGGATTCTGTGGATGTGTTAAAAATTTCAGCACATAGCAAATGTGAGGGAACGGAAGGGCCTCTACAGATTAAGGACCAGCTTTGTCTGTCTGTTTATTGAATACGTGTATTTTCAGGCTGAATATCCCAGTTAGAATTTGGCCAGAACCACCAAAATTCACATACCTGCTCTTACATGAAAATAACAAAATGTTGTTGGGCCATTTACTTATGTTTTATTTCTTCTGTCTCAGCAAAAACAAATGACTGCATTGTCCCTACCATGCCTCCATCCTATAATGTCATTACTGCTTCAAGTATCATCTTTATCATCTTCCTTTTGGCTATCACCCTAGCAGCAAGATACCTCCCAAGGCATGGTAAGTATAGCTCCTTTTTCAAGAAACAGTCCCCTACTGCTTATGGAGTATCTATGTAAAATACACATTTATAGAAACTGTACTGACACAGTAGGTATTTTTGTACCTTCTTCTCATTTCCTTTTTTTTTTTTTAATGCAGCATCTACTGTCACAAAATCTAAGTCCAGCTCAGGACTTTCCTACATTTTGTGTGCATGCAGCACTAGGTTTCTGGTTTGAGAGTCCAGGGGTATTGGGAGTTTTGTCACCATATCAGAATATTTCCAAAGAACAGGGGTATACAGAGTTGGATTCACAAAAGTCCATTTTTATGTATTAAGATGCTTGAATATGCCAAGAATCTTGGTGATCGTCATAGATACAGCTGAGCACTAGCAGTTTCAAAATGGGATAGGTCTACATACCCTACTTGGACAATCCCTCAGAAAAGTCACAGAGCCTAAGTTACAAAACTGTATAGTGCTACGGCCACAGGAAGGACTTGAGCACAACAATGTCTCACTTTTAGAAGACCCCAAACAGGAGACATGGATTTGTCATCTTTGTTGGTCCAAAACAGGCACAGGTGAGCTGCCCTGTCCCACTCCATGAAGTCTTCAGTAACTTGAGACACATTCATGAGTTTTTTGATGGCAAATGGGACCTCAGGCATCTCAGGGTTAGGTGGCAGCTGAGTAGATTTTTTTTTTTTGTGGCTCAAAAATCTCATCTGTTAGCTGTTGCTCCTAGTCATGTCTAAGCTGACCTAGCCAGAAAGCCCCTGAAGACATCTAGGCATCTAATGGATTTATAAAGGCAGGTAGGTATCCAGCCAGTAGGGCAAGTCAACAGCAATACATGTCCTATCTGCACCCTGATAGTAGCTTTGAAAAGCAGTCCTGGAGAAAGACAGCAGGCCTTGCAACACGTTATAAATACCACCCAATCAAGTTCTCTCAGGTCACTGGGGAAGTGAAGGCTGGAGACAAGAATCCCACACTGAGAGCGCTCTGTGTTCAGCATACTTAAACCAAAAGCCACCAGTCTGAGCGTCTTAGCTCATCACGGTCACAGTGGTATCCCCCCGCTGGAAAGAGGTCATTTCTTAGGCAGCAGGGACTTGGTTCACTCAGGAACACTTCTGAGGTTGTCACGCTCCTGTCTTCTGCTACCTCTATTTCAATTTCAGGCAAGGTCACTCACAAGTCAGAGTATGGAGGCAGTGTTGCTATGTTTTTTCCCCTCATCAACAACCACACCCTTTCAAAAACCAATGTGACCTCTGCGTCAGGCTGGGCTGATTATCTTTTTGGTGCTTTATCACCAAGACAGGAAGCATCTGGAAGGCAGAAGCTCTCTCTTAGCCACACCGGTGCACCTCCTCATTTTCCACTCATGTCCCTCTGTGACACCAGTGCTGGCTCTTTCCCGCTGTTCCATGGAGCTATGTCGATGGAAGAGCAGTAACCATGTTGAAAACATGAAAACCACAACCAAACACAGCCTGTGCTGTTAGCTGTGTGGATAATGAACTTCTAATCTTGGGGAAAAAAAATAGTGGAATTGAAACATCTGGCTCTTAATAAGTACAGGCTGCAAGTTAAAAGGTTCCCTACCATCCAAGTAGTACGATTCTGGAGCATTCTCAGATAGCCTTGTATAGAAGCCAGATTGCTTTTAAGGTAGATGTAAAAAGCATACCATGTGGTAGAATGGGATCACCTGCAATAGCAGGGGACTTAGCTGCATAAACTTGAATTTCCATTTTAGTCGCATTTTCCTGAGATGTACAGGGAGTAGACCTGCCAAGTCAGGTGGTGCTATTCTGTACAGTCACTTTCCAGACCGAGTATGAGCTGTAAGAAACTGAAGCTAGCGTTTCAAAACAACTTCCCAGTTTGTACAGCTGGTACACTTCAGTGCTGCTGTATATTACCACCTGTCTGGGAAGGGAAAGGTCTGTTTTAAGAGTGCTTCCTGCTGGTATTGCTACAGATCATCTTTCAAGATATATTGTGGGAGCACAGAATAGGTATCTCTGTTGTTCGACGGAGGGAAAGCTGGATCAGGAGCTGCCTTGATGCTGAGAGTCGTTTCTGAGCTCAAAAAGCCATGCTTCAAGGAGCTGAAGCGTGGGAGGGAATAGAAAGATAGAGCAAAACAGAAACAAGGGTTCTCACATGTGTGATTGCGGTGGTGACCAAAACATGTAGGTGCTTTGTTGAGGTTCACCCCCCCTAATCTGTGGAGCTTGCAGACTGACTGGCTTATCTTTGCAGTAATTTAAGAATGGAAACTCTCTAGATAATTTCCTTAAGCTCACTTAAAGAATAGCTTAAGAGCCATGTTTTAAAGTTTGTGCAATTACAATTCGCTGTAGTAGGACAAAGGTCCAGCTTGAATTATAAAAACAAAAGCCAATCTTAGATGCTGAGATACTAAGGGGGCTTTTTTAATCCAAACTTTTTTTTTTAAAGACCTGAAAGTGTTGGTTGGTTCTTCATGCTAACACTGCTGTTCTTTCACAAGCTTGGTAAGCTGCATTTAGTACCATGCAACCTCTACCATTATTTCCCTGCTGACCTTATCTCAGCACGTGGCGACCTGTCTTTATGTCAGGCTGAAGTTCTAGCTCTGTGCTAATGAGAACAGCTTTATCCAAATGACACGATATAGGTAACATCCATATAAAATGGACCTTCCTGTCAGATCAGACTATTGCTATGGGCTAGCCATATTCAGATGTACTGCAGGGATGAGTCCTGCCAAGGAAAAACAGAAGTAACTAGATCTAAAAGATTTTTTTCTTTACTCTCTGAGAACTTCTTCACTCTTCCCACTCTCAGTTATACTTTACTTTGTTGAAGAGGACATTTGGATCAAGCACTTTCAGGTGTTCTGGAGTTCCAAGTACTAATGAGGGATCTTCTCTTTCAGTCTGTTCTTACTGTTCTAAGAATCAAGATTCAGTGGAAGAGGATGTGAAGGAAAGTATGAAGCCACACAAGATCTCTAAAGTGACATCTGAAACATCATCTCTATGACAAGATCACATTTGCAGGTAGTCTTCTTCACCGCTCTTCTCTTGGCAAAATAGCTTCTCAAAGTAGATTCTCGTGCAATGTTAGCTCACAAAACCGTGTATGGCTTTTGATATGAGTGTGCACTGTCCCTTAGCATAAAAGTGGTAGGGCCCTATGGCCTATTCAGACCCATGGTATTTCCTAGCCATGGGATGAGGCTCATGTTGCTTGTGGGGCATTGCTTTCTTTGGGTTATTTCAAATTTCTAGAAATGAATCTAGTAAAAAATGTTAGAGGACCTAATTTCCTGGGCTGCTAAGCAACCTTCTCCCTGGAATGGGCCCTGCATGGGGGGCACACAAGTTTCTGTGGCTTTCATTTCTGTAATTAACATCAATTTTTAGGGACTAGATGGGGATGAAGAGAGAGAGAAGAAAGAAAAGGAACATTTGACAAATTTGCCTGTTAGTGTCTCCTCTGAAACTATATGAGGAAGCTGGCTAATATGGGAGAGGTGGGTTTGTAGCAAGATCATCCATCTACTGGGATTTGCAGTGAGGTGCCCTGTCACTGGGGGATCCCCACATTTTACAGGCCTCCCAACTAAGAACTGGGCAGTCTTTTCGTTTCTGTCCTGTTGGATTCATTTGTGAGTAGCTCATCACGTGCTAGTCCCATGTGTGGCCTCCTCCCTTAGAGGTTATTTCTGACTGATGGCCTGCAAGCCATGTGCCTAATCCGATGCATAAACATGGGAACATCAGTGATCATAGAAATGAAAGATTAAGGAAATAGTGGTGAGGGAGAGGTGAACAAAACGGTAACAACTCTGGCTTTCCCCATAAGATTACCAACACCAGTCCACTTCTAAGATATACCCATTCCCTTCAGCCGCTGAAGGAACGGGGAGGAGAAGGAAAAGTTTCCCCACTACGACTTGCCCATGAAACACTCATATTTTAAAAGGAGTTACTTTTGATATGAGGTGTTGTAAAGGATGGTATAGGAATGGCTGGGGAAAAGCCTGGTTTATGACTACAAAGCATTGTATGCATTTTGGCTGGAAAGCTCAGCTGTGTTCAGGGCTGTGGCTTCCAAAAAGACATTTTCCAAGTCAGGAGGCTTAAGGAAAGATTAACAGCTAACTGTTACTACTTGTCTCATTATCCAGGTGACTGTATTTCCTGCTCTCACCACAGCATACTGAATTGCCAGGGTGTTACCATACAGTAACAGCTGTAGAGTCCTAGAAGTCATGAATTTGTCAAGATGTGTTGCAGTAATCTAAAGGCTTAGAATTTTTGAGACGGAAAGAATGGGAAACTATCATTCAGGCCACTCTTCTCATATCCAAACTTGACCACCCACTCGTATTTTCCTCTGGGGAAGGCCCTATCTGGAACAGATACTAAAACCTTGGTTAGCATGAATCCTGGGGGGTTTTGTGAATACTGATCACTAGTGGGGGTTCACCTACTGGACAAATCCATTCTGCCACATTCCTCTTTTGTTATAAAAGTTTTCCAGGCCTTTTTTGTAAGCGGCTGGTATTTTCCAGCTCCAGTGCCTACAATAGCTACCGTCTGTGGACAGAGATGGAAGCTATGTATCAGGACAATGTATTGCTTCCTTGGTGGCAGACTGTAATCTCGTAACTTTGTGATGCACTGAGCCATGTCCTATTGCTGCTTAAATAGGGTAGCACATTCATTTGTCATCCTCTCTTCAGAGAGGGATGGCACCTCTGTACGGTCCAAAGGTTTTCACAGTAAGCAAGTGTTGAGCTAGTCCGTAGCTCACTGTATAGCCGTCTGGAGCTGTCTAGCTCTGAACAGCTGTTTTTACCATAATAGGAGCCCTCTTGTGGACTATAGCAGGTGATCTCTGTTTGTCTTGGCAACATTCTGACTTACATTTAGGATTAAGAAGTGGAAAAATCAGTAAAATGTTTTTTTGTCACCCTCAGGTTTCTTATCCTGTGTATTCAGCACTGCAGTCCCCACTGTTCTCTACAGCGATGCTTACTGCGTTGACCCTCTGGCTCTCTGAAAGGGGATGACAGCAGTAGAAAAATCTGCTCAAGGAGACTGACAACATAATCTTTTGTGAACGGATACAAAAAACCACCTACACCACAGAAGCTGCAGGGTGGGGTCTTGTTACAACGGGGTCACTGGAATTCGAACTGGGAGGACCCTCCGTGTTCCTACAACAGGGTAGAAGAAGAATGTCGTCAGCGCTGTGCTGCTCCAGCATGCCAGTTCAAGAGTTTGGGATACTCTGACGCTGCCTCTATGAAAATCGGGGGCCTGCAGAGCCCTAGCAGGTAGCCCACATCCACCTACCCCTTTAGTAACGCAGAGCTGACCCCAAACCCCAACACGCAATCTCAGGTCAGGCTGTACCTCCATGGTGCAACTGGGAGCAGCTAAAACTTTTTGCATTCAGCCTCGCACTGGTATCTGCCAGTACTGTTCTTTGTGCTGGACAAGTTTGGATTTAGACTTGACCATCACAGATATGTGATAACAATATCCCTTCTCCCCTAAAGAGGCAATAATGCACACACTTTTCAGGAAGAAGCACCTCGAGGTGGAAATATATGCCTCATGCTTATTTTCAGTGCTATGAGACTTTGTAGGGAATGATACATACTGACGGCACACCTAACAGCTGACTAATATTGCTTATCTACGGCAGTGGCAGAAGTTCTCATAACCTCTCTCTCCTGAAAGGATGGCCTCACCAACCCAGGCACCGAGACACAGCTCCTCCATTCAATTACTCAGAGTTACAGGGGCACATCTGACACAGTCCACCCCACTGGTGGTGGTGCATATGAGCACACGCATGTGCGTGCACGCATGTGCACACCTTTGCACACACACGTACAAGCTTCCATATGCTCGTTTTATATGCTTCCTACCCGCACTTGTTGTAAAGCCCCGTTTAAACCTCTGTAACACTCAGCTGTTACTTACATGTACCTACAGTAATGAAACTTAAGTCAGGGCCTTGCTTCATAAATACAGGTCTGCTTTTGTTTGTACATTTGCCTAGCAATACTTGTTAGGGTAGGTTCTCCATTTTTTTTGGGAGTCTCTCATAGCGACATAGGGATTTACTTTGCTTTGAATGCTGCTGCTTTCTGTCAGCGTTCTCTCTACCCAGCCAAGACTTGAAGGAAGTTCCCTGCAGGATGGTAACACTGGATAGGACTCATCTGATCTGGGTGATATTCTTGCCTACTGTGTAGGAAAAAGTGGTTTCTCATTTTGAGGGGAAAGGAGGAAAAAACCCCAAGCCCCCGCAAGCTTCCTAAGCAACTATGCATATTAACCTAACTCAACCCTGCCCTGAGTATGATGGGTTTTGTTTTTTCCTTTTGTTCTGTCCTACTGCAAGCTGTACTCGTTACCTTATTGCTTCATCCACATACATATTTAGCAGAGTAGACCAAAGTCTGAAAGCACCACACCATCATCTTTGTGGGATATTTTGTTGCTTGAGCTCATTATCTTGCTAGGACACAGCACAGAAATGTTCATTTCACTTTTTTCTAGCAGGTACATATTGAGAGAAAAATTGGTGGATGAAACAGGAGCGCTAAAAGCAGTTTATAGAGGATTGAGCTATGAGAGGCTAAGGGATCAGGGCAAGTCACTAGTGAAAAAAAAGACACTGCTCCCTTTCCACTCCTGCAGTCATGCTGCCCCAGCAGCATTTTTACTGCTTTCCCATTCTATGAAATGAAATGGGAACTTCAGAACATTCTTACTGAGGGTTTTTTGACAGAGAAAAGGAGATAAGCTTGCCACAAGACCCCCAGTGGGTGACAAGGAACCAACATTCTTTGCACATGTGCATTCTGGTTGCAAGCAGGACAGAGGTTGCACAGAAGGCAGTGCTACCAAAAGGCAACCTGACCTTATCGCAAAAAGGGCTGCCAGGGAAATCCAGCCTCGTACTTTTCATCTTTCCTTTTCTTTCAGTCTACAGTTGTTCTTTCCAGCACAAACTACCAGCTTCTTGCAGGCTGAACACCTTCTTTTTAACTTTGATTATTTTCAACATTTCCACCTTACCAACCAACCTCATTGCAGCTCTTGACAATTGTACCTGCACAATGTTTTCCCTCGGACTGTCCCATGCTCTACTTCTGCTCCTGACTGATGATGACTGATTGCATAGCCCTCTGGAGAAGGGTTTGTCTTTTGCACAGTGCCAAACCTTTCTACATCACACCAGGCTCCAGTGACACTTTACATTATAAAGGAAACAAAAACCTTCACTGACAAGTATGTCTAGCATCAGTTTTTTATATTCTTGATGGGCAGGTTGTTTATTTTTTCCTTAAGCACTTATATTCTGAACCATGTTTTCTATTGCTTTATGCTGTATTCAGTGAATTGCACACAAATGGTTTCCATGAGACCTTTTCAGCTTAATATCTGGGTCTTTGTACCAGGTGAGCTGCTCTGTTTATTGCAGGTATGTTGTATATAACATTTTCCCGGGGTTTCTCCTTTAATTGTATTAAAAGTTAAATGGTAAACTCAGTTTCCTTTCTTCAGTAATAAAAGATGTCTGTTCTACATGCTGGGAAGTGGTAAAGCCTTTCGATTATTCACATGAGCCCCAGACACCACGTCACAGCTACTAAAAATGTAGGCTGTCTACCATCAAGGTAGGTGATGCAGCTGGCTGACAAAGCTGTCACACTAGCTGCAGCTGGCATCAAGACACAGCTCTCTGGTGTGCTCAACAGCAATGACAAAACAGCACTCAGGTACCCAACTTGTAACTTCCACATACCTCATTTTGTGGATCTGCCAAGGATTAACTGAGCAGCAGAGCTATGGTGCTAGACACTGAGCTTGCAACAGGTCTTTTTCTCTCTGAAAAAGAGGGTTTCTCTGCAAAAGCAAAATCCAGTGTAAAATGGATATATCCATGCTACCTGTGTTACCCACCCTGCAAGTGGATGACCGGTAACTTCAACATTGTGCTTTTCTGGAGGTGAGGGATGAAGAAACCCTTACGTTTGCGTTTGAAAAATACACTCTGAACCAACTTTTCCCACAATCTGGACAGTGACTTTGAATGTAAGAAATGAGGAACTAACTTTAGCAGGAAACGGAGCAAAAAATGGCTGCTAATCTTGAGTTGAATGTAGATGGAAGTCTGTGCTTCCCCTTGCTAAGGTGCCACATAAGGACATCTAATACTCCTTCCTTCTTTACATGGAGAAAAAAAAAAACCAACAAAACCATAGGACTGCTACATCTGGGCCCTGACTACTCTCCCAAAGAGCAACATCCCTACATCAATGGTCACAGACACAAAAAAAATTAGTATTCTTTACATATCACACCAAATAGCCACTAAAAGAGGGATAGAGAAAAGCTGAGCAATGACACAGCTAGATCTCATGAGAACTGCTGTACAGATTAAAAAATAAAGTGTGGGATACTGGGTGGGGATGTAAAAACAAACAAACAAACCCCAAACATTCTTGTATAATTACAATGGCAAAAATGTGACCCGGAAGGGCCTGTTATTTTGTCTTTTGAGGGGCAGAGGATAATTACACTAGTGCCACCAATGTACGCCAAGTTTAAAACTGTAAGAGGGAGAGACCTATCCATAGCTCTGCTTCTTCAGGTTCTTCACTTACACATAGAAAAGGGAAATCAAAGCTGGGTGATGAAAACCCTGAAACACATGCATTTCTTCAATGGAAAAATGAACTACACTGAGGTGTTTAAAAAACAAAATGCTCATTTCAGAAGTTAGAAAACAGAACATCTTCTTGGAAGCAAGCTGTGCCAAAAATTTCTTTTAGGTGGGTGGAATACACTCTGTGGAATCAACCATTCATATTTCATTCAAAAGTAATTAGCTGTAACAGAGGAAAGCTTTCACGCAGAATAGACTCACTACTCTTTTCCTGTGGGAAAAAGGAAACTGAACCCCCTGCCTGGATGTTATTTTCTTTAATAGGAGAAAACCCCCAAGAAGGAAAAGACCAGAATTCTGACCTTCTGCTTTGAGGGAAATGGCGATAGGCCACCTGGCCCTTCTAGGTACAGGCCATTACTAAATTTTCTTCAGCCCTACTCATAGGTAACAGCTACGACTTAACAGTTGATCTCTGGTACAAAATAATAAACAGAGCCGGCACTCTCCTGGTTCCAGTTACTGCCTGGATAGAGGAAGTCTGACACTGCCACCAGATTTAATTGCTTCCTGGTGGGATCTTAGATTGAACTCTCCTCATGGGACATCACTCAAGTATGTTTCTCTAACGTGACCACTGTACTAAGCATAAAGAGACTCCGGACACAATCACCACTGCTAGATGGCTTTGTTGAGTGTCACGAACCATATTTCCTCCAAAGGTAATCCCCTAATTTCCAACCTTCAAATAAAATCAGAGAACTTTTTATTGCTGTTCAATCTGTCCACAGTGCCAATTCTTTCACCATCACCACCAGAAAAAAAAGTCATCCTTTCCGTGGCCCCCCTCAGCCACACTTCTACTGAGGAACCCAAAACATGTCTTTTTCAGGGTATTTCCATATCACTCCCAGCTCCTCCACCCTTCCTCAACATTGATTGTGAAATACCCTAAGTAGTCTAGGAGACAAGTGTGTTTTTCTGCAAAAAGCCTGAAGAAACCACCATCAGCAAAACAGAATTGGTCCCTGCCAGGCAAAGTCAAGGAGTGGGAGGGGGATGGCGAGAGGAGGAAGAACACTCGCTCTGGTGCTGCCCATACTGTGCTTCAACAGCAAGGTCTTCAGGTGCTATCTGAAGCACAGCTTTCATCAGAACGAAATTAGGTTTTAGAACCAAGGTACCTTTAGCATCCGATCTATTAACGGGCTCCTTCCAGTATTTCTACGTTGCCAATGGCTTGGACATTTTCAGCAGTGAAATGGGTTGCAGAGGAGGCTCTGGGGCTGCCCTCATCCCCAGCCAAACCTAGCTGATGCTTGCTAGTCTGGAGAGTCTACAAGTCCACCTTCTGAGGTGGAACAGGTTTGGCCCTTCCAACCCTTTGTGCAGTGATACGCATCCAAGAAAAATGCTTTCAGCAAACCACTTTTTCAGAAGCACAAAGAATACAACTACATTCACAGAAGACTTCCACGACCCCTTGACTGAAGAATTTTATAAGCAGAATCAAAATACTTTGTAGCTGCTTACAGCAGAGATCTGGGGAAGACTCAGCAGTTCCTAAGATTCTCTTGCTATCTCTGTCTGTGGTCCTCCCACAGCGTTGCTTTCCACTTGGCCCAGAACGTCAGTCACGCTAAGCCTGGATTGCCTAAAGAGGGAAAAGAGAGTGCACAGTAACTTTATGTCAGCATATTTCTGACAAAGGAATCACTGCAGAATCCTAACTCTTAAACAGTTTATTCTAGAACTGGCACTACTTGCGAGTTTTACATGCAATGAGTGTCACAGTCTTTTCTCCCTCAAACCTCCAGCTGTCCTTCTTCTTTCCTCTCTTTAACGGGGATGGAAAGAAGGCAGCAATGAAGGAAAAGCAAGAGTTCTACCCTCTCTCAATTTTGGTAAAGAAACGCTAATGTGCATTAAAACAAATTCACTTCTCCTGCTTGTCTTCTCAGCCATCTAAAATCGAAATATGGATGCAGAGTTACTGGGNTGAACACAACTTGTTACAAAACAAGCAGCAACATCTAACACTGAGAAAAATAAATCAGCAGTTCGTAGACTGATGTGAAACACACCAAAAACTAAAGAGCAGAAATGAGGTTTAGAAAACCTAGTATGTCATGGTTTCTCTAAATGTTTGAACTACGCGGACGTAGACACGCTTCTAGTCAAAGACTTGAACAGGCAGCGCTGTCCCTTACCACTCTGCTAACTTCTGCTCATACTGCTCCCTGCGCTCACGATTTCTCTTTTCCTGCAAGGTCTCACCAGCAAGTTTCTGCATGATCATTAGGAGGCCCCCTGCAGGGATCCTAGAAGAGGAAGCAGAAAAGTCACAAGTCACCCAGGGGACACACAGTAGTAATAACTTACTGGCAACAGTAGAAGGAGCTTGCAGGGGTCAGCCACCAGATCACTGGAGCATAACATTCCCCAGTACTCAAATCACACCACAGACTATGGTACTCCTATTCTAATGTCAGTCACCAAACGCAGCCTGGCTTCAGCTGTGACTCACTGTAGCCCCTTTGATAACATATTTGGAACCTACTCATTAGCGGGCACATGTAAGGCAAGGGGGCGAAAGGACTTAACGTGCCCACACAACAGCTACAGATAACTTAATCTGTAATTTAGACAGTCATACCCCTGCCTAGCTTCTGGCCAGCTATGGAGGTACTTGTGTTTTCACTGATAAAGTTCCCTAGGCTGCTTCCAGGCACGCCCAGCTAATAGTGCTACGTAGCACACATTCAGCTCATTCTCTTGCCCAGGTGAGAACCTCAAATTCACTTGTGAGAATATTCACAAATCAACACTGAAAAGAAACACCAGCTCTGCTTGAAAAGTCAGACTTCTCCTGAGTTAAGAGGCCATCACCTTGATGGACGGAGCCCCTGAGAGAACTGTGGGTTCCCTCCATCCCCCACGGAGCTTTAGGAGACGCATGACTGCGAGGTGTCCACGAAGAGACGTGACATCTTACAGCCTTGGGTTGTGCAGCCCTACCACGCCGTGTCTTCCTCAGCATTTCTTAATTGCTGCTGCTCCATATTTTGGCTTTGATGGAACCTCTTTTGTAAAAGTCTCATTTTTACACAGATCGCTAACCTACTGGCAGGCACCTCCCAGGGTGTCCTGCTGTTCAGAAGTTGCCATCATGACATCCAACACCCCTTGTGTGTGCAGCTCTGGGTTCTGAGCTGCTTGAGGAGCAGTTGCTGATGAAGCTGAGAAGGAAGCCCAGACGCTGTATCTCTTACAGTCCTGCCTTCAGTCCCAGACAACGCACTTCCTTAAAAGAGATGTCAAACTGTTCTGAGCACAACCAATGGGCTCATTAGTGACCATGCCAAGGAAGGGAGACAGAAGACGTCTACAACCCGTCCTCAGTTTCCTATTTAATAGTAGTTAGTGCCTCCTCTAATATGCAAACAGCAGTAAGACGCTCTAGTGAGAGCACTGAGTTCTTATTACTGATGAAATGGCAAAACATAAATGAAGAAATGAAAAACAGTTCAAAGGTTGGAAGAAAAATCATCATCATGAAGTCCCAAGAAAAATACAGAAAATACCTCAGGGCAAGAGAGGAAGGAAAGCTTCTATAGTCCTACCTATGATTCAAGGCTTGATGTGGGAGGCCACCAGCTAAAACACACCATTAGAGAGTAACTGTGACTCAGTCCCTCATCGGCAACAGTCACAACTTACCCAAAAGCCGCCCCAAACACGAAGCCACCTGCCAGTCCATGCAGGCCCAAGTGCATTCTGAAGAGGGCTCCTGTGAAGGCTAAAAAACACAAAACCACTGAAACCACAAGCAGCCCCCTCACCAGCCATCGCAAACCTACCAAGGGAGCTGCTCTGCCACGTTTCTCCTCTCTGTCAGTGGACATCGACTTTTAACAGAGCAGAAACCGAGCGCTGTGGCCAGTTGGAGACGCCCTCACCGTGCAATCACAGCAGCCTGAGAGGCAGGCATTTCAACAACCAGAGCTGAGCCGCTGTTGCAATACTTCCCCAGGTCTTTATCCACACGCTCTCTGCACTAAAACATAGCACAAAGCTCCTTCTTCTTCAGAAAGACTCCCCAAGAAATGCTAAAGCGTAAAAGTAACTATGAAATCAACGTAGTTAATTTCTGAGTTCTCTCTGGGCTGGAGCATGACCCCCCCCCCCCTTTTTTTTTCCCCCTTCTATTCAACAGCAGCTAATAATAGTAGCTGCCATGTAAGGCAGAAAAGTAAAGCACATGCCCAAAGTAAGGGCAATAAAGCCTGCAAAACTGAACAAGCAGCTCACTCACCAGGAGCTCTACTGCCAAAAGCAGACATACAAAATTTGGCATGAAAATGGTAGCTTTTAAAGAGCGCACTGAACTGTTATGAAGAGCGGAAATAAGAAATGCTTTCCCTGCTGAACAGGTGGTTATGAGAGCAGGTTATGCACTAAATGTTGCATTTATGCCACACAAGCATTTTTCATGCAAAAACTCCAACAAGTATTCTGAAGATGAACTAATAACCACAAAACTCCCCAATGGTTTCAGAAATGCACGGATATCTCCGTTACAAATAAAGGCAGACAGCAGCTAAATGACTGAGCAAAGTCACAAAGGCAGTCAGCAGAACAGGAAAAAAAACCCAGGAGCACAGAAGCTACAGACATGCTCAAATCCAAGAGATATGGACTCCTGCTTATGATATCCTGTTTATGACCTCTGCTCATAAACAGAAAAGCACACAAAGATATACCAGTCTTACCTCCTGCTGAAGCAAAATTACTGATGGTGGTTTTATTGCGGTACACAGACAGACCAGTGCTCACCGTGCTGGAAGGACAAGGCACAGAAGAAGTCAGCAGCTACACATCAACAAGACAGGTAGCAAAACACAGCTTGAAATAAAGCTGCATTTCTTTAAGCCCACCCTCAGGATGCCTCTAACTGCCTTGTTGCCAATCTGTCCAGAGTGCACGCACACAAGCCAGCCGCAAATGCCTTGATTTCTGTAACTTTACTGCATGCAGCTGTACAGCCAGAGGCAGGGGAGTACCACTTCCAGGCTTGGATTTCAGATATTCTTTTTTTCTTTTTGTAAATCACTTTTTTTTTTAATCCATCGTATATTTAAGTATAAACAGAATTGAGCAATGAAAAGGTCCTATCAGTCAGCCAGTTGTACAGCTACCACTAGAGCTAAATCATACTCATGGCATCAGCAAGGTCACCTGCTCTTGAAGCATGAGGTTTCCAGCCAGGGTAGGTACACCATCTCCTCCAAAAAAATAAATTAAGCCCCAAAACACTCTCTGTTCTCGGTTCAGTAGTCACATCCTCCCCAGCAGTTTAGCAAGCCTCTGCATGACATCAACAAATCAACAGAAATCTTCTTCGCTTTATCAATGCTGTAATGTCAGCCTAGCCTTTGCACAAGGTAAAACTAACAATCTGTTTTTAAAACGTGGAACTTGCAATTTGCACAACTGCAGGACAAAATCTTCAACTTGGGCTTTACAGAAACAACACTGAGTGGCAAATATCACCCTTTGAAGCCTTTTACAAAGGGGTAGTGAAAAAGGATGATGCATCTGATAGCAGGGGAGACACCTGGCGGGCAACAATGAGGTTGCACGTCCAGTCTGAAAAATCTGAAGTAACCAAAAGTTCTGACAGAAAGCAAACAGCATGCTAATTAAACCTAAGAAGAGAAATGGCAGCAGAAGGAGCCAAAACGCAAAAGAAACCAAGGAAGAAATACGGAAATGAACAAAACTACTAGGAAGAGAGACAGAAATATAAAATCAGCTGACTGGGAAATAATGCTAGTCAATACTGCTGATATCTGAAAAGCTTAAGGGGAACTTCAACACAACATACGTAGAAATACAGTCAGTACAGCCTAAAACTACACAAAAATTTTGTAGATCAGGGAAGGAGATACTCCTAGTTTTAAAGGGCTTTATTTGGAAGAGCATGCCTAGTTTGACACTGTATTGTCAGAAATACACTGACACATCTTGGGGAGAAAACCACAGAAGTGGAATGCTATCTGTACACTACTTCATAGGAAAATTTGAAGGACTAAAGCAGTACATACAACTGGAGGTAGGTCTGATGGTCAACGACTGCTTAGTAACAAGACAATCATCTGCAAGGCCTTAAAGGCAAGTACAAAGAATTGTGAAGAATGCTACTGTATAAAAACTAGGAGTAATGAGATGGAACAAAAAGGAGTAAAATTAGCATGGGATAGAAAGCTGCTCTAGAACAGCCACCACACTAACATTCTCCCAGAAAAAAACGAAATACATCAAACTGAAGAGAGAAAGCAAAAGCAGAAAGAAGCTGGTTAAGTACTGGGAAGAACACTGTTCAGGTCAATAATGGTATGGATTAGGTGTAACGAACAGGGCTTTTCCAGTTTTCATTTTTGTGTTGGTTCATCAGTAGATTTGCATACTGGGATAATTAGAAAAGGTTAAATCCTCTTCACGTTTACACCCTATCAATCAGACTCACTGTTAACACAACATTTTAAGCCCCAGCAGTCACAGTCTCTGAACAAGCTGCAACTACAAGCACTGCATGCATTAACAGCTCCCTGCCACTAACATTCAAGCACAAGCCACTTTGTCTCCCACTGCTACTACTAAGGAATCACTTACTTGAATATTGCCACAAAAGCGGCTACTCTCCAGCTCCAGCGCCAGCCATAGCGGATGAAACTCCTGAGACCTGCACGATGCGCAGATTGCTAGAGTGAGAGAGGAGAAAGGTTACTGACCATAGACCTGCTCCTTTTCACCAGCACCATGCCACTGTATTCCAGGGTACTGGGGATGGTTAGTGGGACCGACGTCACTTGGACTGCTGGGAATGACACCCTGACCCACAAGGGTAAAGTCCATCCTCTCCAGAGGAAAGGGAGCTCATGTTTATCCCAGCCATCAACAGGAAAACCAGTCATTAATTCCAGTTCATAATGTCAAGTTGGTCTTACTAATCCTGGTGCTGAAACACATCTGGAAGGGGATACCAATAGCTTTCTCATGACAACGTGGGAGACTAACAGAGAAGAAAGAGGAGACTAACTAGAAACTAGTTTTTAATTATTATGAGTTTATAGATTTTAAAATACATAAATAATAACCATCTACTTTAAATGTTAAAAGAGCATCAAGCTCTGCAGCTTAGCACAGGCACTTAGAAGTTTGGCAGTAAGAGGCTTTTTAAAAGCTGCAATAAAAAGATGCTTCATAAAAATTAAAAATTCTCCAGTTGATACCATGAAAGAAAATAAATACTCTTTTCTAGTGCCTGTGGTGTAAGTACTTAGCATGGGTGCAAATACACAAGAGTCTGCAGCAAAGAGCAGAGCCCGACACCGACACTTTGCAGAAAGCTAAGTCAGGGGCCTCATCTAAATAGTGAATGATGTAAAATTAGGCAGATTTTTAAGGATTTTTTTTTTTCCTGATAACTCAGGTAACCAAACCTTCAATTGAAGAACAGAGCCCCAAAAGCTCATCTACAAAACGCTACAGCTGAGAGTAGGTACAGGGAACTGTACTCACACACAGCTCACCTCCTTGGAAGAGGAGGACTGAAACATTTATATTTCCTTTTCCTTTTACTTCCACATTTCAGGACCACGTTTCACCTCTCTGGCCACTGCGAGTCCTGAACACGTGACCTGTTGGGTAGCGTTGGGGGCAACCAGCCCGCAGCGGGCCAACTGCCCGGTGCCCAGCCTGCCGGTGAGAAAGGGCAGCGAGCGCCCTGCGAGCCCCGAGGCCGATGACTCCTGGCACCTCGGCCACACCGTGCTGCTCCATGAGCAACCAGAGGTTGCCCCCCGCCTCTAAATGAACGTATTTTGCACCAGCTTCTGTAGGCCAGCGCAGGGAGGCGAACCAACCAGAACGACAACTGCCGGCTTCGGCTTTGGCCAACACATCCCCCTCCCCGCCACCGAGGGCTGAGGGGAGCTTTCCCCGAGGCAGCCCGGGGATGCTGGCACCCGGGAGGGCAGGGCGGTGCCCAGCGCTTCCCCCGGGGGAAGCCTCGCTGTCCCCCGCCGGTGCCTGCTCCCGGGGTAACGTCTCCCCCGTACCACCGCATCCGCGCGGTTCTGGAAGAGCTCGCCCTGGCTGCCCTCGATGAACGCCCTCCGGGCCTGGCGGAAGGCCGGCAGGCCGCCGTACACCCAGCCGACGACGCCCCCCGTGAAGGCCGACTTGACGATGTTCACGGTTTCCTCCGGGTACCGCTGCCGCTCGCTGCAAGGAAACGCCAGGGCTCAGCGGCGGCCCGGCCGCCCGCCGCCGGCGGGACGCCAGGGCCGCGCGGCCTGGACGGGGCTCACCCCCGCC
>VXAL01009190.1:47519-57614 GCA_013399475.1 Chauna torquata
ACCCCACCACAGTTGGCCTGCCAGGCTCTAGAGATTCCTTCCTTTCATCCACCAGAGAGCTATGCCCTCAACAGAACTACAAGCTTCCCCCCCAGTGCTACACCACTCACAACTCTCCAATAAGATGCATCTCCATTGTCCAAGCCATCTTGCAATGCTACCCTTTCTGGCCCTCACGCTCAGAAGACAGACAACACCCACACACCTTCTCAGATTTCCAAGCCTGGTTTTTAGTGTACTCAGCATCAACGAGTTCTGGGTTTTCTCGGGACAGCAGAATGAGGGGATCTCTCTCAGGACTCGTTCTGCAAAAGAAATGCCATCAGTCATTGCCAAACCATCTCACCCAACACAGCTACCCAACTACAGGACTCAAGACCCTGCCTCTTTATGAGGCTGATGTCTGTATGTCCCCAGAAAACATTATTAAGTGCCTACCATACAGCATATATCTGTCCAAGGGTATATTAGCAGAAATGATCTGAGGCCACATTTCTTTATTTCACTTATGGTAAAATAGCAAATATTTTATAACATTAGTTAAGCAATTCCCAGGACAAATCAGCAGAGATGTTTCCTTTGGGCCTTATACTAATGGGTGCCAAACACTTTAACTCCCTTCTAAGTCAGAGAAAGCTACAAGACGCTAAGCATCTTCAGCCCTGATCCCCCTGACACCAATTTAAACTCCTACTGATAAACAAGGTTATGACATCCCTGTGACTCCCTCATCATCATCTCCTGAACCTACCTATTAACAGAAGGATATCAAGTCCATCCCTAAAACTCAACAGTGTTGGAGGAACAGAGAGGCGATAACACTCTTCAGACTGTCACTAGAGAGAGGGTAAACATAATCTGTCCTCTTATCCCCTATCACTCAGGTAACTAACAGATGCGTATTTGTTGATTCACCGATGAGCACTTGCATAGAGAATAAAGTATTCACATTGGCAAGAGGCATGCACATCAATATCAAATCTTTAGATTTGCATCATGCATTTGCAGTTCCTTCCACAGAACAAAAGAAGTTTGTTCTTAGAGACTTTTACTCATTAAGAAATAAAGCAGCAAATCCATCACAACTTCTGTTTCTAATATAAAATGCACTATAATAAAATAGCTGTAAGCGGTAACTCCTGTGAAGAACCACTAATGGTGAAATGCAGCTGTACAAAATGGCCCACTTCTCCTTACTTTTAAAAAAGATATTCTTGTATACACTTGTTTAGGTCTTGGAGATACAGAAATTTGTGCATACGGACAATTGACATGGCATAGGTTGGTAGACTCTCCTGCTATAGGAAGATATGCTCACCTGGATCCTCGGAAATATCCTTTAGAGATTTTTTTCATCCAAGGCCATTTTTCTGCAGATCTGAAATATTGTTTATACATGGCAATAAATGATTTAATAAAACCATGAAACAGTGCTCTCAGTTTTCACAGCATGATCTCATTATATTATTCTTCATTTTTGATGGAAATCACTTTCTTCATTATAGCAGAAAAAACTCTATGCCAGGGCCAATGAAACATGTTTTCCTGTGAATACTGCGGTCAAGACAATATGATATAGGTTACTTTTCAGAACACTTTCCAGTGAAAACAGTAAGTTACACACACACACACACCCCTATCAAACCTTTGCCCTTAAGGGTATTAAAATTAACCTAAAATTTTAATCTACTTTTTACATTCTTGCTTTATTTTCCTGTACTTCACTGACTATGGATAGTGCAAAACGACTAGAGAGTTTCTAGCCATTGTCATTTCCCATTTAAAAAAAAAAAAAGAAAAGCCTGGTGTTTTGAATTTAAATCACAGGCTCATTGTTTCCCCAAATAAATTTCATTTTAAATCTAAGTGAATTCTTCAAAATAACTGTTCACATGCTTTACTTTTGACAATGCAATGGTCTGCCTCCCTCTGGGGAACTCTTTGGTGTACATTTTTTTTGCACCTGGCTTGACATGTACATCTTCATCCCCAACCTGATCTGGGCAGATCAAGCTTCATATCTGCTTGTAACCCAGTGACATAAGTGGAGTTCACTGGGAAACAAATGATAAGTAAATACTTTGGACCTCCACTGCATTACATTACATTAGGCTTCAGCTATGATTAGTCCCATAAACCTTCAGATTTTGAAGAGGGAAACATTCAACCTTGCATTCTGATGCTAACTGATTGACATTAAGGTGTTTTTTTCTCTTGTTATGTTTCTATGTTCATTCACTGTTACATACTTTATTTGTCACTCTCCAGGGGAAACATCCCCTTATTCTGCTAATAGTCAAAGATCTTGCCAAAAGAAAAGCCTCCCAATCAGAAACATCTTCTGTCTTACTCTCAGCCCAGTAGTCACTCTTGCTTCGTGGGAATGATTCCAGGTTTCTCTATTGCACAACAATACTCAAGTAAAGGCAGACCTAAAGAAGGCTTTCCTTTTACCCTTTCAGAAGCTTACACAAACATCCTGGATCATCCCTGCAGTAAAAAACCCACAGCTCCTAGAGAAGTAGATGGAAACAAAGAAAAACATTTCCATGTGCCAGGGGAGATTTCTGCAGGCAAAAGATAATTCCTGTTTTATTGACAAACCCTGTCCCACTGAAAATGACAGTAATCTGGCCCTGACAGTGTGTAGAATGTGTATACTTTGTCCTGTGCATTCTTTACTAAAGTGTTGGAAGCAGAGAAGCTAATTATAACTCCTAGTTACATCATCCAAGGTTTCTATGGAGAAGTCTTACACAGCAGTTAGGCTGTATGCAGTTAATGAGAGGCAGCAGGACAGATCACAGGCCAACAGACCTATGGTCTTAAGACTTCAACATTGCCCTAATCCTGCTCAGTGCTAGATGGCTTTCACTGTGATTTTTGTTTTCCATTAAGCCTCCCCCCGCTATGTTCATTTCCAAAACATACCTTCTGAGGTCCTCTCTCATGAGGTCCCAGCGCCCTAAACCTGTTGGGTAAATTGGCCAAACAGCTGGTCCTCCTTCCCAAAATGTCCAGGCCGGATACATGATATCATTGTATTCAGGTGTCTTAAGAAAAAGGAGAGTAATACAAGAGTAAGATTTACTTCTGTTTACTGACTGAGCCCACCAGCAATGATGTCCCTTCGGGGCATTCTGTCTGGTTTCTCTGTCACCGTTCCATAAGCAGCCATGAGAGCTTTGTGGTCATCATTGTGTTGCTGGGGTTCATATGAACCCCACCCAACAGAAAAAAGCCAGTGTATTTCAGCATACATACTTGCTCTTGAGTGGGCCACTGGACCAGCTGACCAAAATGTTTCCAACCAAAATGTTTCAATGATTTCAAAAAGGCAATGTCTTGCTGCATAACAACAGGGGACATTTAGAAAATAACAGAAAAGATCCAGGATATAGCTAATTAAATATGTTAAGACCTAAGCTCCATTAGCCTTTCTAAAGCCTTGTGTCTATGTGTAGCTACAAATGTGTTCTACCGATTGTAAGTTAATAGGCATTATCTCCTCTGTGATACAGGCAGTTCTAGGCACTCGGACATTTAGGTTTCTAACACTTCGGTTCATTCCAGCCTTCTCAGAGATCACTTGACAGTTCATTGTAACAAACATTCAGGTCATACAAGGATTTCAGTTCCTCACTCCTATCTGGATGCTTAAATTCTCTTTTAATCAGAGGGAAAACCAGTACTTAAGTAAGACTAAACCCTTTTATGAAACCAGACTATAGGCCACTTCCTTGCACTAGTAATAAACATTCTATCCAAATTATCCATCTGTCACCTGGAAATACTGGAGAGCCAAGTCCACCAAGGTAGTTAGGAGGCTGGTGCATATGACATAGGAAAGCAAACTGAGAACTGGGTTTGTTCATGCACAAGAAGGAATCTGGGCTTGTTCACGCACAAGAAAGCTTGGGGGCATCTAAATGTTGTCTTCTACAACCTAATGGAAGAATTTAGAGAAGACAGAGGCAGACTCTTTTCAGAAGTGCACTAAGACAGAATGTTAGGCAACAGACTTTAATTACAAAAAAAAAAAATCCAATTAAATATTGGGAAACATGTTTTCATTCTGATGGAGGTCAAACACTACAGCATGAGCCCGGGGGGCTGTGGACACCCTGTTCTTGGAAATACTCAGAACTGGGCAGGACGCAGCCCTCGGCACTCTGATATAGTTGGTCCTGCTATGAGTGAGGTGCTGGACTGGGGGACCTCCTGAGGTGCCTTCCAACTTAAATGAGCGTGTGCTTCTATGATCTGTTCCTTCTCAATCTTGCTATAAGCAGGCATTGATAGTAAACCATGACAGCTCTAGCCACTGCCCTTCCAAGCCGCGGAATACAACAATCCTGCAATCCCTTATGCTTTCAGCATTAGAGAGCGTCCTGGACCCTCCTCATTCTGGCAGGGACTAACACAGTCTGCTTAAATAAAAGCTGCGCCTGGGTCGCTGGGTTTCAGCTAAGGATAGGGCTGAGATTAGAGGTCAGATATTGGACAGCAGTGACTGGAAAACTCAAAGTTTCTTGCAGAATCCTGCAAGGGATCCAGGGGTAGAATGATAAATATGGCTGCAAAGATTTAACTCCTGCAACCTAGTCTGCAGTTATCTGGGTTCCGCTGACTAGAGTTAAGGATGTGCTGTGGTTCAGGGGCAAGACAGCTACCTTTACTACTACATCTACCAGTGAACAAAGTTCCTGAATGATAGCACTTGCAATGCTGTACTGAAATTCTAGAGATAGTTTTAGGATGGCTGGGGACTAGGCAATGATTGTCGATCATATTAGAGTTCAGACTGCATGAGCTGAAGACTTGAATTTAGGGTAAGATACTGTAATTCAGCAGAAACAGAACAGGGCCTGAGCTAGCAAGAGCAAATGATTTATTGCTTCTGTTTGCATCTTATGGTCTGCTGGGCTTCAGTCAAGGACAGGGTCATCATCAGGGTTAGGTGGCAAGACTGCAGAATTTGGGCATGTTGGGCATACAGTAACGCACAGCAAGATTTCCTGAAGCTTGAAGTATAACGATATTTTGCTGGAAATGAGATTCTGTCCTACAGCCAGGTTTAACAATGGAGAGGCAGAAACATACAGGACAGAGCAGAGAACGTGTGTGTGTGTGTGTGTGTGTGTGTGTGTGTGTGCGTGCGTGTGTGTAGATGGAAAAAGGAATCCACAGGAAAAGAGCACACAGGAGACAGCATTATTACAGAAAAGAAGATAAGAAACACTTATCCGTGGTACCAAAAAAGAGGACTGAAATACTCATATTAACTGAGATTAGCTATGACAGCTGACTCATGATGAAAAATCCTTAACAAATGCTGACAAGCTATGGATACAATTTTAACAGAGGCATTGTAGCAAATCACAGTGATGCTGGCACATATCCCATCCAGCTGTGCATCATTCCACTGTGGTAGAGGTACATTTTTTGACCTGGAAGAGGAGCTAATGAGGGGAAAAACTGTTCTATTAAATCCGCAAGTCTGTCTGCCAGAAAAGTAGAAGCAAAAGGAAGCACAAAGAGTGAAAAAGAGCAAGCAGTTTTGACATACAGGAAATCTGTGAGGAACCATCCTCAAAAATATGTTACCAAGAGAAAGGAGGACATGCATGTCTCAGAAATGCTCAGCTTTTAAAGGTATGCACACCTTACTGAAGGAGAAGACTGGGATAATGGGTTTCATCCACTTGGGGACCTGGGGGTAGTCTCGCACATTGATCACCATTTCCATGTCAGGAAGGCGGTTGATGATCCCCCGAAGGAAATGCTCAACTCCACTGCATCTGTGGAGAAATGACACATATGGCAAAGAGCCATAAGGAGAAAGCAGAATCGTGAAGTCTCTTGCAGGCCTCTCTCTCTCTGCAGCAGCAGAAGAGATGGTGAGCATGAGACATCCCACAGTGCAGGCTGGGAACTGCCTATAGCAGCCTCTAAGCCCCCGTGCAGTACAGACACCAGTGAAGCGACCCACTCCATTAAACTTGACTTGATCTGCAGCTTTCCCTGGGATCCCAGAATCAACTAGCCCTTTCTACACCAAAGCGCAACAATGACCCTTCCTGCTTACATTTAAGGCTCATACATAATTTTCTAGGCTCCTGCCCTGATAAGGAATTCAGACCTCTGAAATACCATTGCACTCAGTTACTTTCAACTTGGCAGGGCTGGAAGTACTCCTGTGTCCCAGCTGGGGAGACAGGATCTTCTGCGCAGCTCCTACCTTGCAGGGAACATGCAGTCACGCTCACGATACAACTTGTTCTTAATGATTTGGTAGTGTGTCCCGAGCTTCCGGCTCACCACATCTGATATTATCTCCTTGGAAATGCCACCTCGAAAAGGAGCCAGGTCCTGCTTCCAGACACTGAAACAAAACAATCAGCCATCATTAGGTACAGCAGGAAAGACACTGCACGTTAAATTACTGCAGCATACAGCAGAGGCTTCTAGCTAAAACAACCTTCGTGTAGCTTCCAGCTCTGCTACACCTGGCATAACAGAGGATTCAATTTAAGTCACTTGAAACAACCATTACTCGTAGATCATCAAAGAGCAAAGCTTGGACCTTTGAGTCTATGTGCTGTTTGCCTGAACAGAAAACCCAGCACAGGACTGTCAGGCTAAATCAACATGGCCAACTGTAGTCATTATCCCAGAAAACACCTTACACACACCCTGGCAGGTTATGGATAAAAGCCTTCAGTTCACTTAACCATAGTTCTGAAGCTCGAGCTCTGGATTTCCAAGAATGATGAGCCATACCAAGACTAAATTCCTCACAGAATGCCATGCTATTTGGACATGAAGAAGATAAGAGTCTAGTTGCAAGGAGCAGCATCACCCAATAATGCTGTATACAGTGAAAGCTACTGCAGGAGAATAGGCTTATGTAGGGTCTGTTCTGCGACATCTGCACATCACCAGTGAGCTCCAGGAATGCAGTATGAAAACATAAACCTAACCTATATAAGAAAATACAGATGGAAGATGCAGTTTATATAAATTTAGTCTAAAGGCTCCCAGATCTAACTGCTTGGAGCAGCTATTAAACGCTGTCAGACTGTAACAGCCATGGTGACCTCCCTCTGGAGGTCTTTCTGGTAGACGCTGCATCAATGCCTTGGTTTCATACAGCACTGCACAGATTAATCTGAAGGGGTGAATCCACTGTGAGGGTGATCAAACACCGGCATACGCCGCCCAGAGAGGTTGTGGGGCCTCCATCCTTAGAGCTCTTGTCCTGACTGCACATGGTCCCGGCAACCTGCTCTAGGTGGCAATGCTTGAACATGGAGGTTGGACCTGATGATCCGAAGAGGTTCCCTCCTAACGCAACGATTCTGTTATTCTGTATCAGGTAGAAAATTGTAAACTACAGAAAGAATTGTCACTGTACAGATGGATTGACCACAGGATAAGCTGTGTGGCAGGAATGCAAATGTGATGAGCTGGAGATCAGGAAGAAAGCTGGAGTGTTTTATAGCACATCCATGTCATTATAACCGTTATTGCTACCTTTCGGTTGTCATCAGCAAGTTAGGACTTTCAGTCCTTGGCCATCGAGTCACAGGAAACCTGACACAAGTAGAATCTGTTATCTGGGGAAAAGTACTGGCTTTCAGTGTTCTGCTGCATGTTTACATATCTCCAAATCAGCTATCAAAATTAAATGAGTTTCTTATTTGCACAGTGTACATGCTATATCATCTCTCTGGATCCTTTTGTAATGCCTGTCACTATCAAATACAAGTGCTCCTTAACAACCCTTAAGTGAAATGCTGCTGTAGTGAAAACCAGGTTTGGAGAACCACAGCAACTGTAACACCCTGTTACTATCGTTAACATGTTCTGAAGCAGGTTTGGGGGTTGTAACTACCTGGGAAGGTATTCTACCCAAAGGTGGACAGGAGGTGGTGGAGTGTATGTTTAAAGATTAGGAGATGTCTTTAGGCTGTATTTGGATTGGAACTGAGGAAAAAGACTAGAAGACTAAACTAGAAGAGACTTCTCATGAATATTTAAAGAGCAGTAAAGATCAAAAACTCCAAACAGTATACAAACAGTTGCCCAATATGACTCATCTGATATTAAAAGCAAATATGGTGCTCAATCTCACCCCCAAAATGAACGAGCACATCTGATATTTTTTAAACAGGAGGCTGAAAATGGGACATCTGCATCTGGAAGCCTAATCCTAAAGACAGAGGAATACTTTGACTCTTCCCTGCATTCCCTCTTCCCATCTAAGTAAAACAGCTGCCTCAAGGTATAAAAAACCCAGTCCTATGATCTCTACCTACCTAGCAATGGTGACCTACACACCAGTAATGTTTGCCATACTGCAGTCATGCTCCATCAGTCAGAACAGAACAGCAGATTGGTTTGGCTATGTCTACAGGACAGATCAGCCTGCACTTGTTCTGCCATCAGTGGTCTTGCATCCACACACACAAGTCTCTAGCTCTACGCATTAAATTCACTAACTGAACATTAGGCCAGCATTTAAAGTCAGAGTGCTGGCATTGTGCATTGTGCTCCATAGTTACAAAAAAAAAAAAACCAAACCGGACTTGTGCGTTCCTGAATGAACTCCTCTTGGATCATCTTTGGTCATGCAAAAGTCAGGTTGTTAAATATCCACTGCTACTCTAGTTCTTACAAGCAGCAAACTAAACTCCCTAGAAAGAGTGCTCTTCCAGTTCTCACCTCCCCCCTTCCACTAGAGGCCCTGTCCAGACACAGGCAGTGCACAAAGTACAACATACTGTCCCACAAAATGAATCTATGTACTGTACTGATTCTTCTTAATCTACCTATTTTTAAATATTTTGCACATACTTGATTTCTTCCACTTCTAAAAGCCCATCAGAAAAACTTGTTAGCAACGTCGCACTGAAAGACAAGGCCGAAGTGGATTTTTAACACAGAAGTATCACCAACTGTGTATGGGATTATTGTAATCATGTATGAGATGCTGACACAGTTTATGTTGTTCAGTTGCAGAGGACAACAAGGACAGCGATCAATTTGCAGGCGGACACACCTTCTACTGGAACCATGGAAGCCTGCATGTTTCACACAATGCCATTAATAACCTCTTTCTTGCACGCACTGTGACCTACGATGGCTGCAGATATACTTTAGAGCCCAAATATTCTATAGCCAACTCCCATTCATCAGTGCTGCCAGAAGTACTCCCTGTCATGGCCAGAGTCCTGTCCAATAAGAAGGAAACCAGTCTCTCACCTTTGGTGGCAGCTGCAATTCTCCTTTACACATGGCTCATAGACTTTCACAGCTTTGTTAATTTGGTCAGTTATTGGTTTCCATTTAGCATCTAAAATATACAGGAAGGAAAAGTCAAAGGAATTAATTCATTAAACTACCAGAGCAACTAGCAGGAGCTGAACAGGATTTCTGGCCCAGCTGGCATCATGGCACTAACAACGCACCACGATCCCACGACACACTTCAGTACTGCTCTGGTCCGTGCAGCTGAACTAGGGTGCGGCTGACACCAAACGCGGTCAGGCCTCCGACGGGAAGCAGCCGAACCCTACTAACCATTCAGCCCACAACTGCACCATGACACTGTCCCCAGAGAGGTGGCAGTGGTTCTTTTAATGCAGAGCTGCCGACTGCAGACTGCAAAACCAAACTTGGCTCCCCGAACACCCCCCCACACCCCCCCAAGACAACCGTAACAAACTGAGCTAGCTCCATTCTGCTGCATAACTACAAGGAACTGGCAGACTTTCCCCTGATATCTTGTGTTTGATTTTCTTTCCAGAAGATGGGAACGAAGGCAGAGGGACAGCACAAATTCCAATTTTCCCAGCTAACAGGGGTTAGCATCACTCGGACCGCTGCGCTCAGTGCCTGGCTAAACACCCGTGAAGGGGATGCACCGACAGTGAGCACAACGCACGGAATGGCCTCGGGAAGCGACATCCTCAGCGGGGCACACTCCCCACGGCCACCAGAGGGAAGGGCTGCCACAGGCAAGGCCAGTGGCCCAGCTGTGCCCAGTACGGGGCTACTCCGGTGCGGGGCGATGGGGCAGCGGGCCGGGGG
>VXAL01009190.1:57919-77126 GCA_013399475.1 Chauna torquata
GCTGCGCGTCGCGTCGCGGGGACGCGGCGCCCAGCGTCCTCTCTGCCCCCCCCCCGCCGTCTCCTCCCACGAGCGGGCTGACCCCAGGGGCCAGGCGCGGCGCTGGGCCCTGGGGCGGCCGCGTTGAGGCGCCTGGGCCCGGCCTGCCCCCGCTGCTCCTGCACGGCCCAAGGTGGGCCCCGGGCAAGACCAGGCCTTGCGGGAAGCGGTAGCAGCAGCCCCCAAACAAGTGGCGGAGGTGCTGGCTGTCACTGGGTGCCTCCTTTGCCATGTGCACGACCCTCTGCGGGGCAGCGTGCGGCTCTCGTGGGTCACAGCGTGGCTGCGGGTGGCAGCTTTAACCTACTGAAATAAGGGCACCGATGTGGCGGAGAGACCATTGTCAGGACCTTGGTTTGCCCAGCGTTAAGACTTGCCCATCGCGCGGCAGCCATCCAGGCATCTGATTCTCCTCAAATTCAGGAACGTTGATTGCATTACTTATAGTAGAAGAGGGCTGTGTGCTGAAAAAATAACCAATGCCCAGAGAAGAGCTGTGTGTGTTTATGATACTTCCTCCAAATCTCTTAGCTTTACTCATTTTCAGCTCAGGAGTCTCATGAGCATTATGCAGCTGTTGTGTGTCTAGCACTCAGTCAATCCGAGTGTCTTTTGGAGCTTCCCTGGACACCTGAATTCATCAAGCACTTCATCCAGACTGTAAGTAGGAGGCTCTTTCTCCTGTTACTACTTGAGGGGCAGGTGGGGGGAGAAACAGCCTCATATGAAGAGCATGGTGGTGGGTTTTACCACAGAACAGATCTGGAGATAGTAGTTTTATCAGCCATCTTCACTAACATGTTATTATATATGTGGTATTTCCAGGCTAGTTCTGACCAAAGAGTAACACTTGCTGCCTTTGTGCATGGTAGTCCGCCTATGGGAGCCAACAAAAGCTGCAAAGTAGTACCCATGAGGAAGAAAAACAAAAAAAGAAAAAAAAAGCCCATGCTGATACCACTGTGTTATTGAATTTGATTGTTTAGGATGAAGTCATGGTTGTTACTGTTAAGGAATAATAGTTCAGACTGATTTGTGTAAACTGCAGCTTCGAGAATGCGGACTATAAGAAAAGAGAGAAACAATAGGACTAAGAATTTGGTGATTGAGTGCCATCAATGTAACATGTAGGACCTTTTCTATGTAAAATAGTTTCTAAGAATAGAGTCTTCAGAACCACCTTCCGCTTAATGTTTGGGTCAATTTGGTCATATTTAGCTAACCTTCAGGAGACAAGCTCGTTAACCCGTTGCTAGATATAGTAACCATACTGATAAGCAGCCAAACTAATACAGGTTGTAATGGTTGGGGCTAAGCAGATGCTATCCTAACATGAAGCCAGACCATTTGATTGATGTTTCTTCACAGATTGAGTGTGGGAAGGCTCATCCCTTCTTCATGGGGTCTGTGTATCAAAATGTGAACACTAAACCTTCATCTTTCCTGCTCCAGATCTGTTTTGGTGTTCTTGGACTCCAGGAGGAGGTGCTGCGGCCCCTCATTAATAGGGAGGAGACACGTTTACATTAAGCTGGTATCTGTAGTGTGAAGGCAGAGCGATTAGCCACGCAAGCCACCAACTAGTTATAACAGCCTCCTTTGTATAAGACTGAAATGATTATGTAGGTATCTGTAGGTTTGACTGGAGAAATAGCTACCAGAAAGTAGACCAAAGAGGGAAGGCATGTGCTGAGGAAGAGCAGGAAGGTTTCCCAAGGACTAATAAATTCTGTAGACTAGTAGTTCTGCTGAATCTGCAAGAGCTGTTAAACTTGGCCACCAAGCGGCTGAATCTGTGCAAGGCCAGAAGCAGATGCTAGTATCAACAGTCGGTTGTGTGACTAGACGGCAGGGGTTCCTAGATGCAAAGACTAGAGGTTTATATGTGCGTCCATTGAATTAAATGACTTTGAGGGACTTTCTGAACACCTGCTTGGAAGCTGCTAGTGTGTCAGCACAACCCTCTGAGTGTCAAGCTGGGGTTGTCCTCCAGCTGGGTAACTGAGTTGATGGTGTGAGTGAAGTATATGGGAACAAGCGAATGTCATATTATCTGCTATTGGTAGTAACAGCTTCCTAGAGTGAAAAGCTTGAGTACTTCTGGCTGTCTTATCCCAAACTTGTGTTGCACAGCCAAAGAATTTTTGAGCAAATCAGCGAATTAATTCCTTCTTTCCATTTTCTGCTAGAGTCCTTGTGTCTTCCCTCCTACGTAGGATCTACTTTCTTCCTTTTCGTCTACTTGCACTTCTACAGCTGCAGTAGTCGTAGATCCCAAACTGGAGGCTAGTCTGAAGACTCCCCCAAAAGTGTGAACCTTAAGTAAGGTAGCACAAAGCAAAAATTGCTGAAATATGTATATTTGCCTTTGATGGTCTGTTTTAGCCATTTCTACAAAAAATAATCCACCCATTGTTTCTAGCATTGTTTTCTGTCTCCCTTAAATTCCAGATCAGATTTTCCTGCTTCTTTCCCGGCCCACTGAATAGAGACATCAGCGTGCTGTTCCAACACTGTTTCTGGTTGTTTCTCACAGCTCTCCACTAGTCTATTACACAGCCGGTGGAACTGTTGTAGTTTGCTCTGTAGCAAAGGTTATTTCGGGTGCTTTCTCTGAGGCAAAGAGTAGGAGTGGTAGTCAGCATAAATGTTTAATGGGCCCTGAGAGCTAAGACTTTAAGATGAAGCTCCTTTTGAAGCTACGTTTACATTCTCTGCTCTCCCAGGCTTTGTATAATGAAAGCACCCCAGGCCACTGTGGTGTGGTTTTGGCATGTGCTGTAGTTTTGCCCCGAGCACCTTGGATGGTTGTACACTACAGAACCCCTTCACTCTCACTTCAAACACAGCTTTTGCCTCACCTTCTCTACCTTCTTAATTTCCTGCAAATCCAGAGCTCTGTGAAGGAGCATCTGGCTCTGATCTTTGATACCTTCCCTCAATCACAGTCCCTCCCTCTTTTTTTTCTCTGCCAAATCAAGCACAAACACCCACAAATTTACTTTCATCGTGTTCCATGTGCCTGGAGTGGAAAATCACTTGGCTGTAAGTCTGGTGTCCTTGCTTTACATATTCAACATAGGTTAGAAGAAGGGTGCTTGGGAAAGAGTTTGGTTCTCTAAGCTGGTTATAAGACTGAACTAAAGACAACACTCTTTCTAGATCTTGTTTCTCTCAAAGCTATAGTCTGGCTTTTCTAGTTGCTACTGTCTGCTTGTGCAGGGGTGCTGGTGGGGGACTTTCTCCCTTAGTTCATCCTTTTGTGCTAAATGGAAGTCCTAGGTTTTCTAAACTCCTTGAAAAACAGTGGATTTTTCTTACTGGTCCTATTCCACTTGCTGTCAAAGTGCTTTTGAGGTGGCACAGCGTTACCAGCTTCCAAAGCTCATTAGTTGAGACAAATGCCATCACTGCCACCTCTTAGGACTTTCAGAGTGTGAGCTTTTTAATCTACCTTCCTCTCTCCTCCTGTGTTGTCAAGATGGCGTGCTGTAAGAGGATCTTTGAGCCTCAGCAGCTGGGCCAGGTACCTTTACAAGATTCCTTCTGTATCTGACTGGAACTGGCTGTGCTACATACCAGTTTATGCTGTGTCTTGCGAGCAGTTAGCATGCAGCTGTTGAGCAGAGCAAAGTTTTGCTTAGTGCAAGGACTCTGCACGGGGTGCAGACTAGGACAGTACCGTGAGTGAAGGCTGGCCATCCTACCTGCACTGAAGTTCTCCAGAAGAATGGAGAACTAGAGAAAGTTTGTGTGCAGATCGAAGAGGTGGTTGCTGGTAAACGGGGAAATATCCAGGCATTATAAATGAAGCTTCCAAGAGATGACAGGTAGCTAATGTGTGGTTCTTCCTGTAGCTTTTTACCCTTGATCATCAGTGGGGCGAGCCAGGTACAAGAATGTTACGTGGGCTCAGCAGAGGGAGGAAGGAAGCTGTACAGGCTGCCGAGGTTCAGAACTTGTGATGGGCATTACCAGCGCTTCTAGGGCTAAGCCCAGCCGTTCCCATAGGAAGCCACATAGCTTCTAGAGAGTTGAGATTGCTTCCTGTTGGAGAGCTGCTCATGAAGCTTATTTTCCCTTTGGCTCTGAGCTGTGTCCTGTAACACTCCATGCTGTGGAGGTATTAGACTGTGGCTGGTAGGGTTCAGGAAATCTGGTCACATCTGCAGTACCTGGCTCAGGGATGTTTGCTACTGAATATTCAATTCTTTTAAGCAAAGGAGGCTATTTATGAAAGTGTTACCACAACTGGAGCACCGCATGAGAATGTAGTACCAGAACGAGACCCAGTAAAGGTTGGGGTCTTGAACTAAGACTCAAAAGTTTTGCAGTTCTGCAGGGCCTGTGGAGCAACTGAACTGGATTGGGCAAAACAAGTGCAGGAGAACCCAGAGTTCGGTGTTGGTGAAACCCTGTCAGAATCTGCCAGCAAAGGGAGTCATTAGCTCAGCCCTCAGCTAGCCCGAGGGTTTGTGAAAACAGGCCAGGCTTTAGCAATGGAAATGATGGAGGATCCAAGAAAAAGCAAGGCATCTGCAGCTCAAACCTGGGGTCAGTTTAAGGACTTGTGTGTGCTGTGGGAACAACAAACCAACTACATCTCTTGCTTGAGCTGCAGTGGCTTCACCCCTTGAATTTGTATGTGCCAGGGGATTCCTGTGTTTGTGACAGTGATGACAATGTTAAAAAGAATTTTTCGTAATGGTAACAGAATGTAGCAGCCCCAAAAGGGAAGGGAGACACCAGTTTAGTGTGAACTGTATGTGTAAGTGCACATATAAACATCAGGTCAGGCATATATTTAAGCCTTTTTATTTTTACCCCTGAAAAGGGAACAAGGAAATCCACCTTGCTTGGATTTGAGAGAATCTAGGAGTGTTTTTTTCTTTTTTTTTTTTTTTTTGCACAAAGGATGAATGAGTGATTAAGTCACCCCTGTATGAACAATGAACTTGAAAAGGTACAGATTTGTGATGGTGGAGCATGGGAGGGTCTGGTAGGTTCAGAAGGTATCGGGTCCTTTGCCTCATCAAGAGGATGCATTCAATATTGTACCCATTTGCATCACATGGCACCAACACAAACTAAAATTGACTATATTCCTGTAGAAAAGGCCTTGGCGTTAGGCCATGGCCGTAAAGACTTTTTAAGATCTGTTTGAGAGGCCATGTTAACTAAAGCTGATCATAAATCACTTTTTGCCATTGCCAGCGGGGATCTGGCAAACACCTTCCTGCAAACAGAACGTCTCTTTCTTTAGCTAGAGTTGTATAACTTGCAAATTGAATGCGAACCTGAGAAAGATTTAGTAGTTGCAGGCATACTCTCTAGTGCCTTCGACAAAAATGCTGTGGAACAAAGTCCCAGGCTAGATTATGTATATGTCAGTTGGGGAAAACAAAACAAAAAAACCCAGCCCTGTCGGTTCTCAAATGAAATGCAGACTTTTATTGCTAGTGGTTTGCTGAGGACGAGACACTGCAGGATGTAATTAAGGTTCTACTAGAAAATGATTTGCACAGCTTATTCTGTCCCTGTTTCAGTTTAAAACGATTTAGATACCACTTCTTTGAGGCATGAAGAAAACCAATCCTGTTGCAGGAAAATAGTTTAAAGATACAGAAAGCCAGTTAGAGCCTGAAGGCAATGTGAGCCATCTCTGCCTCCCTCCATAGTCAGAAATACAGGTGATGTTAAATGGAGGAGTGTATGCTGGTGGAAAACATCCTCCAGAAGCAAGTTAACTTAGGCTTGCATCAGCTTGGTGTGAGAGGCCTCTGCAGCTGTTTTCATATCACTGGGTAGTCTTTATTGGAAGGCACTATAGCATTATAAGGGAGCAGGACTCTTGTGTCTGCTAATAGTGGATTTTATATACGTGTGTGTGTGTATCAGTGGACCACAGTTTAGTGGGCACAAACAGTTTAGTAGAAGTTTAGGTTTATTGCAGCTAGTCCCAGTGCCGCGTGGAAAGCAATGTCAAAATACCACCAGAAAGGGGGCACTATCTATGTGTTGCACTCCTAGCACTACTCCTTTGCAGTGGATTGTCACACCTGTGTTAGCAGAAACTGATATCATTTGTGTTGGTTTGTTGAGATAAGTAAACAGAAAGTTGAACAAAAACTTCATGTGATTTTCTAGCTTGGGACTTCCAGTGTTTCACGGATAGCGTTATGTGCATAATAACAGCAAGAAAGAGCAATTACAGACAACATGTGTGCTCTGTGGAGGCTTCATGATCATGTGAGGTGGTTGTTGCAGACACCATGTGCTGTAGATGAATAGATTCACACTTTACAAATTCCAGAGGGCAGTGGGACGGAGTAAATTGCTGCCTTTCATGATGGTGTTCTCGGGTAATAGCTATATCAGGTTAGGGTGGCTGTAGTCCAGAAAGTCAAACAACTAGAAGCAGTGGGCTTTCTGCTAACCAACCATGGTATGGATTTTCCAGAGGGGACAGGTGACAGCACAGGACATCTGAGACAAGACTGGTTATTAGGGAGTAGACAGCTTGTATGTACTTGACATTGCCCGTTAGATGAGTGCGGTTGAACGTGACTCCCCAGGGAAGCTCTGAGGACCTGTACCTCTCAGAAGCTCTTGCAGGAGGTGCTGTTGTGCAGAACAGCACTGATAGCTAGAGATCAGACGGTGATTAATGCAAAGCTCTTTGGGGTTCTTGGCTCAGAGTAGCTCCTTAATGGCATGGGCGATGAGACTTTTTGCCTGCTAGTTCAACTGATAGCAGATAGCGTGTTCATGCACAAAGTGCTGTGTGTTCAGAGGGCTCTAGTTCCTCCTAAGGTCCCAGCACTTGTCGCTACCAGTGCCATTGCTTCAGCTGCTTCATTTCCTGAAAACTGTTGTCACTGGAGAACTCCTAGGTGTTTGTGACTCCATAGATGTTAATTCATTCAAGTTGTTAAATCATTGAAGCATTAACTGTAATTGAGTAGCTTTGTTCCAACCACTTTTTTTTTTGCAGAGCTGCAAAAAATAGTGCTTTTCTCTATCTTAACATTGCTTGACTGTAATAGAATTTCCTTCTGCTAATAAAATGAGGCATTAAGTTTCTAATTTAGGGATGGTATAAAATGAGTTGTGCCGTGATTTCTAATCAGGGCAGAACTCTTCTAATGTGCACACGTTCTGTGTTTGTCTTATAAAAATGGTTTCTTAACAATGCCCATTGCAGCTAATTTGTAACTACATAGTGTAAACATTGATTTCTAAAGTTTTTTTAATAGATCCCCATGCTACTTAATTATCACTAACTGACCCTTGTTTTCTAATGGTGATTAGTTTAGTTTCCTCAAACTTTGTAAGAGGTGAGTCTCAAATGACAGTAAGATGGACAACTTATTTTATATCTAACAGGACAGGAAGGTCTCCAAGGTGTTACTAGTTCATGTCTTCCCAGGGGTAGGATCTTCCCTTCACAGTGATACCCCTTGTAGGTGGACATCTAGAATGTTCCTTCTGGTTCATACAAAGCTTGTGTTAAAGTCAGGGAGAAGCAAATTCAAGTCAGACTTTCTTCAGGGTTTAAAAAAGTCTGTCATCTCACTAAGCCTATTGCTTGTGGTAGGTTTCTTTCAGGTCTGGCACACCTTTTTGTCTAAGAACCAGCTGGATTCTTCAGTACCCGTATCTACATGAGTAGAGGGGAAAGAGCGACCTGCTTTCTAAGAACAACTTGCCATGAGAAAACTCTTGAGGCTAACTTGATCCCTATTGCAGTTCCATTGCATTCAACAGTTACCAGAGACAAACTTCTCTTTTACAGATTGTCTTCCACTGCAGCTTTGCATCCCGTTATGGTATTTAAATGACTAGCACACTGGCTGTAAAATTAGAGCATCACATCTTCCTCTGATGTTCTTACAGAACAGATGGTTAGAGAGCGGTTCAGGGACTTGACCACTTTGGATGAGCTGTCACCAACAGGAAAGGGGATGGTTGGGAAAAAAAAAAAAAAGGTTGATCAGACTCTATCAGCATGTGGAAAAATAAAAGGTGAGACATGTGGAGGTGAGACTGGGAAAGGATAAGAATTTTCAAAAGGTCATCAGACGCCAGAGGTTCCGTAAGCTTTCAAAGCCATTGCAGACCACAAGCTATGTTCGTTATTATTTTTGTTTTGCTGTAGATTGATCACCAATTTGTAGTGGGCAATAAGCTAGTAACTTGAACACATGTCCTCAGAGTACCCACTACACTGCCTGTGCTACAAAAATAATAGTTGTACTTTACCTGTCAAGAAAACCCTGCAGTTTATAAAGGGTAAATAATTGCCAGCTATTGAAGATCTGAGGAGCAAGAGATGTATGCATCCAGAAGAGATTTGAAACAGTTGATATGGAGTTCAACAGATGGTTTGTACTCCTCTACAGCAACCTGGGACGACAAATTGTAACAGGACTAGATAGAATCTCCTTGGGCTGGGAATCCAGGCCCTTGGAAGATGTGCTCCAAGCAGATGTGTTTTGTAGAGTAGCCACAAGACTAAAAGCACTTGGCTTAGTCAGTCCTCCTGCAAGATGAATCCTGAGCCTGATAGCATTCTTGGTTACTGAAATATATTGAGACTGGTGAAGTTGGAAGAGTGGGGGAAGAGTGTTCTTTGCCATAATTAAAGTAAAGAGCATAAAACAGAAAAGTTAAAAACTGGTCTTGAGTATATTTAGGTGGAAAATTTGAGAGAGGCTTTTACTGACCAGAGATTCTGGAAGAGACTTCCAAAAGCAGTAGTTGTTGGTTGACTTTGTACCTCCTATCATCACAGGGCTAGATCTGTCTTAAAAGGGCTACAGAGATAATCTGTCAGCGAAAATAGGGCATGGCTCAGATGCCTACCAGTCCAAAACAAGCAGTGAGACTTCTTGTCAAATACAGTATCACTGAAAACTCAGAAAATAGGGCTGAGTGATCCACTGGGATGCCTTCTAGTCCATCCTCCTATCCAATAGCACGGTTACCTGTATTTGTCTTGACCAACATTTACCCTGTCTTAAAGACATGCAGTGATAGGGGGTGCTCAGGCTAGTAGGAATTTCTCATTTTGGGCTTGCTTCCGTGGTAATCTCAAATCCTTTATTCCAGTGCTGGCATTGAAGCTCCCGTGTAGCTGATTTTTTCATAAGCAACTGTAGAATTTTGCATGCCTTTTTTGAATAAAATCTTTTTTCCAGACTTTCTCAGATAATCAAAGCTGTTTTGAATACTAATTCTGTTTTCCAGCATATTTGCAGCCCCTCCCAGCAAGGTGCCATCTAAAAGTTTAATAAGCTCAGTCTCTGTTCCTTCATTCTTGTCGTTAATGAAAAAATTGAATAATACAAGTTCTGGGAGAGTTCTCTACAAAAATCTAGCTTGATGCATCTCTCCAGCTTGATGGAGAGCTAGCAGTAGCTACATTGGGTATGAAATTTTCCCCTCCCCCAACTAACTCGATCAAGAACAATTTGCTTTCACAGACCGAAATGTTCCAAGTTCAAAGTCTGTTATGAAGACAAGTCTCCAAAGACTGGGGAAGCGTAGAATGCTCCTTAAAAGCAAAACTTACTTATAGATTGTAGAAGATCAATGTTCTAGCTGTAGAATCTATAACTGTTTAGAGGGAGATGATCTGCTCAAGAAAATTATTAATGGCGCCCTGCCAGACAGCTAGCAGGCCAAGACACCTCCTGAACTTAAAGCTGGAGAATTACAAAAATAGTGTCAGTAGATTGTTGAAAACACCCTGTCAATGTAAGTCTTTTGGAACAGATATAAACTCTAAAGAAAGCCTGGCAAATCCTTAAAGGTTTTATTTGTTTTGGGAAAAAAAAAAAAAAGTTCTCATGATGTACTCCTTTTTCCTCTTGAGTCATACAGTGATCTCATACTGATGGTACATTGATCTGCATGTAGCTAAGTACTTCTCAGACATACTTCTAAGGGTCCTTAGACCTTCAAATGACCAAGAGGAGTACTTGAAATTTTCAAGGTAATGATGTCTCATACCTTCAAGATTTAAGCCAGCCTCCAAGTTTTTGGTATCAGGAGAAGCTCTCCGCAGAAGGCAGATTATTTGAAATGGTCGTGCTGCCATTCAAAGGGACCTCAACAGGCTGGAGAAATGGGCCAACAGGAGTCTCGTGAAGTTCAGCAAAGGGAAATGCCAAGCTCTGTCTCTGGACAGGAATAACCCCAAGCCACTAGTACAGGCAGAGGGCCAAGAGGCTGGAAAGCAGCTTTGCAGAGAAGGATCTGGAGGTCTTGGTGGACACCAAGTTAAACATGAGCCAGTTATCATACAATCATAGAATGGTTTGGGTTGGAAGGACCTTAAAGATCATCTAGTTCCACCCCCCATGCCCTGGCAGCAAAGAAGGCCAACAGCTCCTGGGCTGCATTAGGAAGAGCATCACCAGCAAGTCAAGGGAGGTGATCCTTCCTCTATAGTCAGTGCTGGTGAGACATCTGGAGTGGTGTGTCTCCAGTACAACACAGACATGGGTATACTGGAAAGAGTCCAGCAAAGGACCACAAGTTGGTTAAGGAGATGAAGTGCCTCTTATCTGAGGAAAGGCTGAGAGAGCTGGGGCTGTTCAGGCTAGAGAGGAGGAGGCTCAGGGGCATCTCGTGAATGTGTATAAATATCTGATGAGGGGAGTAAAGAAGACAGAGCCAGACACTTCGGTGTGGCATGCAGTGAAAGGATGAAACGCAATAGGCACAAGCTGAAACACAGGAGATTCCATCTGAACATAAGAAAACACTCTTTGTACTGTGTGTGTGTGTTGAACATTGGAACAGGGATGGAGTCTCCATCCACAAAGATTAAAAATCGGGCTGGATACAGCCCTGAGCAACCTGCCCTAGTTGACCCTTCTTTGGGCAGGGTTGGACTACATGATTTTCGGAGGTCCCTTCCCACCTCAATGATTTTGTGATTCTTGGGGAAATTCTTACACATTACATACACTCTGATGCATCCGTGTGTGGCACTGTTAGAAACAAAGCACTGACTTGATTCCAAATTTATACAGAAGTACAGAGGAAGAATGTTTTGATATAAGCGAATGAGAGGAAGGTGTCCATTCCGTGTGTCTGTCGCTTAGTAGAGGCACCTCTGCATGTGCCAACTGATGACAAATTAGCATTTTACACACAGCTGACTCTGGAGAGGCACAAGGAAGTGGTAACGAAAGCCGTCTGTGCTGTAAGTGTAGGCCTTTCTGTATGTACTTGTCTAGATACATTATTAAGAATGCTGTCACTCAGATATGGACTTTATCCTGTCTGTACTATTATTGTTAATGTTTTCCTATTATCATCATTATCTCTTTTTAATTACAGGCATAGATGGAAATGTAAATCATCCCTACTCTGACCTAATGAAGAAGCAATTGCATTTTCTTTCCTGTACTGGGAGAGGATACAGATGAAGCAGGCACCCCAAGCCACGGATCTGAGCAAAAGGTAAGCCATTCGTTTCAAACGACCTGTTTGAAGAACAGTGGATGGGGAGCTGGGGAGCTGCTGCCAGGAAGGGCGGTGGGAAGGGCTGGGAGCATGGCCTTGGGAGAGAAAAGAGTGCTTGCTCCAAAGGCAGACTCAAATATATCTGTACTGGGAAACTGCCTGTCTGTGTGCATTTCCACAGCGTTCAGGGAAACAGGACTTAAAAGAAAGACAGACTGTATATCAGGAAACACTTCCCTGATACTGATTTCTTCTCCACATAGAAGTGATCCAATGGAGTCTCAAAAGATAGGCAATGAGCAAACAGAATATTGGATTTTTCTGTATAGTTATATTAACAGCATATATTTTTCTCAGCTTCTCAGGTAGACCTTTTCCTATTCTATTTCAACAGCCTTTTTTCTAAGTTGTATGGTCTTTTTATGTACTGCAGAGATGCTTATGTGAATATAATATGTCCTGTAGGCCCCTGTTACGTAGTTACATGCTGCTTTCTGAAGGCATCTATAGGATCATGAGGAAAAAAAATAATTCTGTAGTGTATGAGTAGGTCAGAGAACATTACCTATTGCTCAGATGTAGGATTCCTTTTCCAGAGTTCCAAATTTGGAACTCTGCTCGTGCTCAGAGTTCAGATTGTTTCGTGACAGAGCTGCTTGGGTTACAATACAATAAACTTCATGTACAAGGCAAGCAAATGTAAGGCAAACATTTTAAGTGATACTTTTGTGTATACATAAAGTCTGATCAGTGTTTCCATACAGCTTCTCTATATTGTGAAGCAACAGTGGTCCAGTCTTTCTATACTAATGTCCAATAATTCTGGACTAAATTTGAGGGCTGGCCTGATATTTGGATGCAATGGATGCTATGTGAGGGAGAGTGGCAAAAGATGGCACTATATTACTGCATCTAGATCCCATATAAAGTCTGTGAATGACCTGTGGTCAGCAGCTGGCAGGTGTAATCAGATGATTTGAACTGGAATTGCAGAGTTCTGCCATGATGCTGGTATCAGCCAGTTCTGGCTGGGGAGGTGTCAGTCTCTCAAGTGTCACTGTTTGTGGAGCTTAACTGGCTTGTCATGAGGGCTTTTTCAACAGAATCCGAGATGCTGTGACAAGTTATCTGCCACAATGCGACCCAGACACTGTGACGTACTGGTAGAGCTAGCTCCTGAGCTCTCTGAAACCCAGCTCTGCCATCCTCGTAGGACCTCTGTGGTAAAATAAAATGGCCTGCAAGTCTGGGGTGAGGCTTCTGGAGCTTCTCTTGTTATCCTCATTCTGAGAGTCCAGGAAGAAGGAAGAATTTCCCCTTCCCAGAACAGTGTTTCTCATTAGCACTAGTTTCAAGCAAACAGTTTTTGGATTAACTGGTATCCTTCAGCGAGACGTTATCTTAAATGTTTTTTTGGGGACCATGTGCCTTGTATCTTAGTCCCTCCTGCCTTGAAAGGTGGGATGAGTGTATTTACAGGTTTATCTAGACAGTGGTGTCATATCCACGTGGAGTAGCATACACTGAAACTTTAAAATGCGCCAGACTCCCTGCCTTTTTTCTTCAAGCCTTAGGGTGTTTCTGATTTGTTCTTCACTGCGCCTTCCTTGAACGGAGGAGTATTGTGTTGCTTAAGTGGCAGCCTTGGGCAAGATGTGATATGTGATTTCTCACCAGCTCTGGGGTTAAGTGCCAGCATCAGGGTACTTTGCCTTCCTCTCCTCTCCTGTCTTCCTTTTCCTCTCAAGAAGCAGGAGGAAAATGCTGCCCCTGTTGTTAACCCATATCCATTCAGGACAATTGGGGCTTTCGGCTCTGTCTCCAGAAGTGGAAGCAATCCCTGCTGCTGGAGTGTCTTCAACTGCAGCCCTGCTGAGGTGCCCCTCCTGCTGCTGAAGTGTAAATCCCCAGTAGCTCTTTTAACCACCCTTCTCATACTACTTGAAAAATAACTTTCTGTTGTCATTAATGCTGATCTATAGCTGCATTAATGTGTGAAATCACTGGGTGTGAAAATAGTGTACTAACCGCTACTTAATGTAATATTACCACAGTAATGTCTCTAAAAATATCTTGTCCACTTGATTGCTTTCATTGTGAACTGGAGATAATGTACCACTTACAGCTGATGATTAAAATTCATAAAGCTTTGGTTCTTAATTACAGCAACTTGCAATCAAAGTGAAATGTCAGATCCTGAATGTTGTTTATCTGTATACAAATTCACAAAACCAAGAAAATATAAGGACCATCTACACAACAAAGCTGAGCTGCTTTGGTTTAAGGTTAAGTAAAATAAATGCTCATGTAAGTATTTAATGAGACAGGTTGGTGAGCATGAGATCTTTGACGTGGCAGAGCTCATCTCTTACGAAGTGTACATCTTCGGGAATATTCAAATGTTGAAATAAGAGAAGAAATTTGGAAAATATATTGATGGAATAAGATGGAATTGTAAACTTGATAGAAAACTGTTGTGAGTGGATGGAACTAACTAACTTATGTGCTAAGAATGGAACTTTTGCAATTTGGGCTCAAGGTTAAACCTAAGAGGCATCCAAAGATAGAGATATCTGAAACTGCAGAGGTGGATTCCCACTGCCTTGGGGAATTACCATGGTCGCTGGCAGGACATGGCAGAATCCTTGGCTTAAGCATTAACTGTAATCCCATGCTTGGTCACGAGTGACACTGTAGAACAAAATTACATTCTTCTAGGTGCCCTTAGCTGTGCATTTCCAGAGCTGTTGTATTTCAGTTTTTTTTCAAGTTAATGCTAAGATCTGAGGGTTAGGGTGCTCTGGGATGCATCTTATCCTAGATTTGCTAACATATTCTCAGCCCTAACTCCATGTCAACACAGCTTCCCCCCCCCTCCTTTTTTTTTGTTCTGGTATGTAAGAACGTAAGATACATGCATAACTAAGTGTGGTAACTGCAGTTCTATTCCATTTATAGTCCTACTGGCTTTCTTCATTTGTCGTATATGCCCTGGGCCAGTCTTTAAAAATCTGAGCTGGAGGGAGCCAATTTCTCATAACATCAGTGAAACAAAGTAACATTAGAACAATAGGATCTCTTCCTTACTAAATCTAAGTAGCTCCATTTCTTTCTTCTGATTGAATGTCACTTTGAAGGAGATCTGGCCCATAGTTTGGAAACTTCTTCTGAAAGTTTTTTTTCCACAGGGTGTTCCCAGTATCTACAAGCTGATTATATTTTCACATCCTTTTTGCCAGTAGATTAAAAAACAAGATTGCATAAGTGGGAAATCAAACCTTGACAATGGTGTTCACTTCCCTAGGCTTTTCATGCCACTTGTCTTTCCAGTGTTACTCTTCCTGGTGTTTTCCTCATCAGTGTCACTGCAAAAGTGACTGAAAGTGCTCAATTTTAGAACTGATCTAGTACACTGGGTATTATTCCCTTGGCAGTTTGTCTCATAGACATTTGCTATTTGTCTACCTCTGTTCCAGCTACACTGGTGAACTTTTTCAAAACCGGAAAACAGTTTCCTACACTGGATCATGCAGCTCTGTTTCACTGCGTTATCCTGGCATGGAGTCTGTCCTGCTGGCTGTCAAGGCTTACGCTGATTTTGTAGCTCTCTGCTGGTGTTTACACTACTTATGTATCATGAACAACAGGATGGCTAGTTTGCAGTGGGAAGGATTTCTATGGCTGTTTGGTGAGGCAAATTCCTTGGTACATGCTCTCCTAATGTAAGCCTTAGCCATCAGCAATTTCAAACAGCTCGGCACTTCTGGGATGTCCTACTGCTGCTGAAGCTCTCCTGCTCGGATTGCTACTGCAGTAACAGCTGCTGCTCTTCATGTGCAGCATGCTTTGATTGGTCTGAGCCTGTTCCTTATGGTCTTCCGTACCTGGTTTATGCGTTCGATTCAGAAGATATGCTCAGCCACAAGTAGAACAGAAACCTCTGAGCAATGCAGAGGCAAACTAATTCACCTTCCCTCCTCGCTTCTGCCCCTTTGTGACTTCAGGTTAAGCCCTTGCCTGAGGCATGGTATGAGCCTGCTGGGATGTTAGCTTTGTAGCAGCTTGTCCTCAAAAGCTCTTTCATTGAGTCGTGCTCTGACCTTACCTCTGCTTAGTACCTGATCCCTGTTTCAGTGTATAAGGTGTATATGGCACAGTCCAGGCCACATGGGAAGATTCTCACGCTAAAGAAATACTGTCATGTTCCTCCCCTTGACATCCCAACCAGAAAACAAGTAGGAAATTTGGTGCAAAGGTCCTGTTCATCTTTGTGTTGCTGGTAACTTGGCCCCTTGCATCTTAAGCAATGCTTTTGCAATATACTACTTTCTGCAAAATCTGTCAGACCCGTCCTTTTTAGTGTCAAATGCATCAAGTTTTATGTGAAGTGGCTTGCAGCTGTCTTGCTGCATTTTATGTGCCTCCTAGCTTGCTTCCAGAACGTGAACAACTTCATTTACAGGTAACTAACGTATCCCTCCCCTCCATGACAGGGTGCACTGTGGACATACCCCTCCCTGCTTACTTCTCAGTCCTACACTCAGGGCTGTTTGCAGTCTTTGAGAGGCTTAAGTGTTTCTCTTGGGAGTTTGCGGCTGTGGTGAGGGTGTGAAAAGAGATGCATTTAACTAAGCTGTGTCTACACTGAGCACGGAGGTACAGATAAATGCCCATGTTTTCATAGTGCAGTTGCAGCAGGCAGAGATAGGTAACTGGGAGCTGCCTGGGTTGGCAGAGACATCCAGGATTTTCTGAGCAGCATGAGCCCACTGAGGAATGTGTCCTCAGAGGCAATGTCTGACAGCTATCCCACTCGCATGAAATGCCACATGTCGAGGAATTTAGTGTCAGCACAGTGGGCCAGCTTTGCATTTCGCCTGTTGCCTCTTCACACTTCCAGAATGCTGCAAAAGGCCCAAGTGTAAAAGGGAAGCCAGGCCCTTGCAGTCATGCTTTGTGCCACTGGAAATCCTGCAGGCTCTTGCTGCCATATGCTGCAGGTTGTTTGGGGAGGGAAGGTGCTCTTGTGCCTCTCCTGTTAGCCTTTTATTCTGTGTAACAGTTCGGGGTTTGTGATGACAGCTTTGCACCTAGGGGTAAGATGGTTAATTCAGATTGGGCACCTGTTGTTCCCTCGTCCTCACTGGCTGAGGATAGATCTCCTTTAAAGACTGTATTTATTACCTACTCCCTGAGCAAGAAATCAGACTGTGCAAAGGAGGCGAGGAGGTACAACATGTAAAAAACATGTCCTCCCACTCTCCCTTTTCTGCAGGATAGGCTATGTTTGACTTCACACTTGAGGAAGCAGCTGAGAAATTCTTCAGATGTTTAGACATTTCAAACAGTTTGGATGTGTAAATGTCCTAGATTTTAAAAAATTTTGAAAAAGTACTTGAGTTACAAAGTGGACCACAAAATGTTTGTGGAAATGTTCTTACCCTTCTGTTACCCTGTTACTCGTTCCGATGTCAGTAAGGGAGGTAGGGTGGCAATTTTAGGGCAACAGGGAGGGAAATGGGCAATGATATGTTTCAAAGTAAATTTCTCATCCTTAGAAAGGACATACTACACTTGCTGTTTTTGGTTTCCCTTGCTTCAGAGAATACTTCATTTCTGTGAAAATTTGTCATTTCCATTTAATTGCATTTATGTTTCAAGTGATGCTTTCTGTCTGAGGGCTGCATTTCTGGTGACCCAGGGCTGGGGCTTGGGCTAATCGAAGGTCACTGGCAAATCCAAAAGGGAAAATTTCCAATGCTAAATCATGATTTAGTAAGAGGAGAACATGTATTCCAGAATACCTAATGCTGCTTGTCAGTGATTCTCAGCTTCAGTTTCACATTCAGCAGCATGGATGCGAGTGATTTTTCTTTCACTGTGTGGTGAATATGGTGTTTGTGAAAGGTCCTGGTCTGACAGCCCTGGAAAATGAGCCCTGTGTAAGCCCTCAGCAGAAAGGCAAAAGATGCAAGCTACAGGCTGTTCTTCTCATCCGGTTTCAATGATGGAAGAGGAAATAGAGTTTATACAAAACCTAGCCCAACCCCCAGAAACATCTTGCTTTGTTTATGTTCTCAGCTAAGCCTGCAACTCTTGCTGTTTGGAAGAGCTATTCAGGCGTTTCTCCATCTGACTGACTTTACATCTATTCCTTGATCTCAACGAGAAATCTGGCTTTTAGCTCCTGCTTGCAACGTTCCGTTTTTTTCTCTCTCGCTCTGCTCTCCTGCGTTTGAAAGATCCATGTATAACATGATTATGCAACCATGCAAATGGACACAATTCTTTCCATTTACTGCAAACCGCCCTTCAGGTCTCCCTTTATGAAAATAAAATTGTCAGTGAGAGATGCTGGAGAGTGTAGCAGGAGGGGAGTTTCGTGTGGCTGGGCTTGAAAGTCTGAAGGCAGTGTTAAGAGATGGAAGCAGGCTATTTGCAGTAAACCAGTGCGCCAGTTATCTGTCCACAGGAATCAGTTAATAGGCTCGGACAGTTCAACTCTGAATCCTCTCCCCCTAGGAAATGGCAGATACTTGCCTTCCTGGCTGCTTCCCCAGCTGGAGGGCTTTCCCCCCAGCCCAGAGCTGCAGGGAAATTAGCAGAGTGGCTCTCCCAGAAGGCCAATTTGCACCCTCCCGCTGTAAACACACCGGTGCTTCTTCGCGTTGTGCTCAGGCAGGAGGGCCCTGGGATGTAGTTAGCTTCTGTGCCTGGCGTTTGGCACAAGTGCTCCCAGCACCTGGCCCAGGGCGATTCTTGCCCTGCGGGGATGAACCGGCCTCTCAAATTACTCACATCGCCTGGAGGAGTAGTGAGGAAGTCCCTTACAGAGAGGTGATCTTTTGGGGGCTGCCTTTGCCCAAACTAATCTTCCTGCTTTGTCATAAGGATAATATGTATTATGCTAATGTACGATAAAAGCCCTAAACTGGGGTGTGATAGTGGAATGTAACTCTATTAGCCATGTTTTTGCTTCTCTTCTATTCCATCCAGTTTCCCCCTACTTTCAGGGTTCAAAAAAATAAGGCACAAAGCTTCATCTGGTTGGTTAATGATTCCGGATGCCTTGGCCACCTCTCGTTATCCCTGTAAGTGAAGATGCCCCTCTCCACTGCGGTAAGAGTAAGACCTGTTCAGCCCTTGTGGCCTTTCTCATTGCAGTGCCCAAGTGCCTTATCCCAGGGGATGATCCCACGGGTTGTCCTTGTTTTACCCATGCTGAGAGCAGAGGTACTGGGCAGATGGAGGTCTGCCACCGATGTGGGCTGCAAGTTTGTGTCCATCTTCCTTGGGCAACCCCTTCTTCACTCTGCAGCAGTGGTGCTGCATTACCGCCTGCACAGCGAAAGAGATGTTTTACCTCTCTTTCTTCAGAAGAGCAGTTTTTCCATGCCACTGACCCTGAGGGCCTCATTTGGCCAAAAAGTTCATCAGTTCCCCTTGCTGGTCAGCCAGGGTTTCTGACACTTCCCAGATTTGGGCAGCGATTTCCAGCCGTTGTCTCCTGAAGAAGCACCGTGCGGGGAGAGATCCCCCGGCGCGGTCGGGAGAAGCCACTAGAAAGAAGCTCGGGAGGCTTCCAGCGGCAGGGCGAGGACGGGGCCGAGGAGGCCCGAAGCGGCGGGCTCCCTCGCGGCCGCCGCCAGGAGGGCGCCGGCTCCCGCCTCGGGGCAGGCCGCCATTTGCC
>VXAL01009190.1:77182-90473 GCA_013399475.1 Chauna torquata
CCGCTTCTGTTTTTTTGGGGGGGTCGGTGTTGCCTCCTTCGCTCTCGAGGTGCCCCCGTCTCTCTCGTTTTGACTGCGGCCCGCGCTCGCTGTCCTCCCCGGCTGCCTCTCCATTTCCTCCTGCTCCCTCTGCCAGATATGTGTAGCCTGGCGTGTTTCTCTGTTTCCCTCCCTGCCACGCAGCCCTCCCTCTGTGCAGCTCTCTCCATGAAATGGAGCTGAACAATTGCACCGGAGAAGCTTTTTCTGTTACTGCCATATGTCTGTATGCTGAGGCACCATTTCTCTTGTGGTATTTTGAATGCATTCGTGCTGGAAATGCTAGGACAATAACAAAGCTGTGAATATCTGCCTGTGCCTTTTTGGATTGTAATGAGATTTGAAGTCGAGTGTGAATGAGACTTGATGGATGGTTGTACTGATATTTTGAGCTGATTTAATTCAGTCATCTGAGATGCCCAGGCCTGATGCTAACGGGAGGACCTTTCGGGAGGGAAGGAGAGCACCCTCTGAATGTTACCCATCATCTAAGTGCCGAGATGACATACCAAGTCACTGAAGTGGTATCGTCCTTTTTTTTTTTTTCCCCCCTTTTCTTTTCTTTTGGAGATAGACATGGTTCTGTAATCAAAGAACCTCTAATAATTGACCAATTCCTTAAATATGAAAAGTTGATGCCTGCCTGTGTCTGCAGGGCAGCTGAAACAACAGTAGCTATGATCAGTGTAAACTGTCCTGTTCATCTAAATATGGTGTTAACAGAGGCTGCCTCTGTAGCACAGGATTCTGCTCTTGTACCCTGATCTGCCCCCTTGATATCCAAGTTGGAGTGTCCGGTGGGGGATGTACAACCTTGTGTCCTCCTCATAAAAAGCAGCTTTGAGACTTGGAGCTGTGCTGCCCTGTAATTAATGTGCGCTTAGCCTCAAATACTCAGTGACAACAACTTAAATGTCAACATTCCTAGTTAATCCCTTGCTAACAAAATATGCCTGGAAAGAGAAGGCTCTGCATAATCTCCAGTGAACAAGATCTTATTTTAGCAGTACTAGTTCTTGGGAGATTTCCCCTGTCTGACCAATGAAACTGAAAGATTGGCTTTGTTAATCAGGGCTGTAAATGATGCGTTTGATCCCCTTAGTGAAGAAACCCACTGCATGTGGCGGAGCATGCAAACTCTCCTCCCTGCTCAAGCCCTCTTCCAGAGCAGCGGTAGGCTGGTCTTCCTGGGTGTTGTCTGTGTGACAAGGGAAGTGATTTCTATCCTCTGATGTTTGCTGCTCTGCTCTCTGTCCATAGATTCTTCCCAAGGTACATCTTCCAGCCAAAAAAGCTAGCAGCATTAAAAAGAAAATTGTCGAGGGAAATTGGTTTTAACATCTTCTCAGAAGTGTAGGAGCAGGGACCTTAGACACGTTTGGATTTCTCTCTTTATCTGGCAGAGCCGGCCTCGTGTTTATCCTGAGGACTCCCGGCAGCCCGTGGGTGGTATTCGCATTGTCTCCCTGTGGCTGTTTTGAGCACTCAGGTGAAAGGCAGAGCAGTTGAGGTGAGGAGTTGAAGCTCCTCACTGTCCAAAGCAGCCCAATGTTTTCAGTGCCCTGGCTCCCTGCTGGCAGGACACGTGTGTGTCCAAGGCTCAGGGTCCGCAGGCACAAGGCAGCAGCATCCCCCCAGCAGGCTGCAGAGCCAGGGAGGTGCAAACACAGGGCTTCTTGCCTGGGGTGGATGGGTGCCCGACCTCTAGGCCAAAACTCTGTAGAAAAGGTGGTGGGACAAACTTCTGGAGATCACTCCATTTTAACGCACAGTCCCCACATCCCATGGTTACATGTGTCTGGTATGCACAAGCACTTGTTGGGGAATTTTGCCATTCTGCCTGTGGCTTGCGGTCACTGGGTTTCTGCATGTCAGTGTCACCTTGTACTTGATGGTAAAACTATATTCACTTCTTTCCCTTGCAATATATGTTTTTTTCTTTTCTGTTCATCACTTACTTTCTGAAGGATATGTGGTGGGCATTCTCCTCCCCCGTGTTTTAGTCTTTCACCTCAGTCTGGCTTCCATTCACCTTCTTTCTCTTTCCACCTCTCTTTTATTCTGCTTCGTTCTTCTCTCTCTCCACCTTTCATGAAAGCCTCTTCCTTCCCTACTGCGTTCTCGTTTAGAGACATATCGATCTCCTTTTTCTCCACTCCTAATCTCTCCCTTTCATCATTTTCCAAAACATCCTCTCCATCCCCCTCTTACTTGTCACCAATCCTTGCCCAAGCCTCTTCCATCTCTCCCCAGCTCCTTGCCCCAGAGGCACCCCCAGACCCAACTCTCAGTCACTCCACGCCTGTTCGCCATGCCTGCTCTCGCTGGCTGCGCAGCAATGCTCCCCTTCTCTGTACTTCAGCCCAATGCACCTTCACTTCCAGTCCAGCTGTGGCAAAGGACTGGAAGCTGGGAGCACATCCAGTGCTTCTCCAGAGATGTGTTAGCCCTAGTGTTCCCCATGGCAGCTCCTGCGGGCCACTGTTGTTGCCCCTCTCCTCACCTGCTCCTCAACTCTGAGGTGAGAGCTCCCGCTCTGCTGGACCTCTGAGCCCCTGTGGGATGGAAGTGACAAGGGCCTTCTTCAGCTCAAGTCAATATGGAAAGACGTGACTTCTGGAGTAGGATGGGCTCCTAATGAGGAATGAGTCTAAGGTGCTTGAATCCAAATAAATGCTAGAGCTGTCTTCATGTAGCCCTGAGCCTCCCTCTTATCGTCTTGCTGTGCCAAAACAAGTGCAGCATAGGCAGGCTCTGGAGATAATTATTTTCAAAACATCCATTCTTTTGCAGAACTTCTTGTGCTCCCATCTTTCCCTGCCCATGCTTTATTCCTGACTCTCTTCCCATTTACTGTGACTGTTTTCTATTTTTACTTTTGACAAAGGGTTGTGGGCTTAGAGGCTGCTCTTGTAGCTGTAGATGTAAAATGCCTGCTGCATGGTGTTTGTAATGAAAGAACAGCTCCTGGAAATTAACTAATTCTCAGACCTAACTAATTAACTTTGCAGCTGTATAGAGCGGTGAAGGAGTGTCAGAGTGGTTTTATTGCTGGGGGAGAGGGAGAAGGGATGTGAGGAGACCTGTGCTGGGATCCCAGCTCTTCCTCTGGCCCCTGTGACCATAAGCAAGTCATGTCACATCCCTGCTCTTCTTTCCCATGTCCTCACTCTCTTCTTTAGTCAAGTTGCTCAGGGCTGGAACTGTTTCTCATTATGCCTATTCAGTGTCTTGTACAGGGAGGCCTTGACCTTGGCGGGGGCACCAATCATTACTGTTATACAAACAAATATTAGAGGGACAAAGAGTTATGGAGCCAGGTAGCTACAGACATTGGTTTTTCCTTTCTGTATTTTTCTTCCTTTGTTATCTCCACCTCCAGAGGAACAGATTTGACGCGGGAAAGTTGATTCCTCTGTAGCAGCACCACATCGGTTCTTTTCTCCTCATCCCAGTCCTCCCTGAAGCCAGTGAAAAGATTGCTGCTGAAATACGTTGGAAATGGACCAGGCTCTTCCAAGGCAAGAAGCACAGTTTTGACATCACAACTGCTGGTGTTTAGAGTACACTGAGAGCCAGGCAAGGTTGCCCATACTATTTCAAGGCTAGATGTTTGATAGGAGAGCTTTTCTGTGGCGCATGTTCCTGCAGAGGCTCGGTATGCCCATGCTAACCACTCTGGCTTGTGCAGGCTTGTTCTCCCCCTCCTACGCTTGCAGTTGGGGCTCCCTCGGGAGCTCCGCTGGGCACCTGTGCTGCGACTGCGAGCAAAGCATGGAAGGGGTGAGCCTGCTTCCCAGGGGCCTGCGGGGAGGCTGCCAGGAGCTTCCCCAGCCCACAGGAGGGTTGCTGCTTCCTTCTACCCAGTGTCTGCTGCCGAGCAGGCACTGCAGTATCTGCAGCTTGTTCTTGCTGGGATGCCAATTAGGACTGGGGCTTGCTGAACAAGCCATGACCTGGATGGGTTTCTGAGGCTTGTGGCTGGCTGTAAGCACTCCACTGGGGAAGGGGCAGCCAGAATACACGCACCAGGAAAACTCAGTTTCGCTGTGTCCCAACGGGTCGAGGTGGTGACAGCTGGTGCTATTTAGGATCAGGGATCATGCCTGATGTCATGGCTGCGTGCACTCCCAGCTGACGTGCAGGGCTGAGCATTGCTGGGACCATATCCAGTGTGTTCAGAGGCAGAGTCAGTCAGGCTGGAGACCTAGAAGGAGGAGAGGAAGCAGAATAATTGCTGGATGAGGAGGAAATATATTCAGCTCCTTTACTGAAGCTTGCCTTCCTGCAGGACTGCTAGGCATTGATTGCTATGTGTGAGTTCTGGCCACCAGGGACAACAGAGTGGGAGCTTTTCTGGCAGTTGACAGAAACTCGAGGAGAAGGCTCAGAGTCAGTCAGTGCTCACGGAACGGATGCGCCACGATGACTGCCAGGCTGAGAGCGTGTCAGTGTGTGTGCTGAGGCTTACCCTGCGCTGGGACAGGTGACAAAATGTACCTGAGACCATTCTGGAGTGAGCCCTCTGGATTCCCCCATCAGAAACAAAATTCCCGATGCCACACATTCCTCCACCAGCTCCCCCTGCATATTACAGGCATCTTGCCACTGTGACACAAAAGGCAGTGCAAGGATGGCCGTGCCAGTGAAGACCCAAGACACCATGCCCATGCAACACCATGAAGTCTTGAGACCCCATAGCTCAGGTCTTGATCCCATTGGAGTCACGCTTACTTTTTGAAGCTGTGCACAAAGTAACAAGGGTAAGGCTCATTACGTAAGGCACACTGCTTAACCGAGGAAGCAAGACTAGTACTGAACCCAAGATGACTCACGTCCCACCAACTCTGCTATGCCTGTACTCTCTCGTATAGAGTCAGCAGCAGCAGAGCTAACTGTACTGCATGGGTGTCAGTGTCACCGAGGCAGCAAACCCTGCAGGACCATGCAGATGGGCTCTTCAGGGCATTGGCTGACTTGCCAACTGGGTGATGTGTGACTTTCGTAAGGACTACCTTGATACCTCGTGTCATCCCCATGACTGGAGAGATGTATCCCACTGCGATTCTCAAGGAGCTCCGCACCTGCCCCTGGTTTGGGAACCCTGCCTTGCTCTGGTTATTGCCATGGTTGGCGAGCGTGAGCCTGTAGAGAATCTGAAGACAAGTGGAGGTAACTGGAGTGTTGAAAGTCTGGTCTTTGTAGTTTCATCCTGCAGGACTTGATATGTTTGTCAGAGCAGATAGTCAGAGGTCAACTGTGAGGGCAGAGCCAAAGTTGAAGCGAGATAAGAATTAACCTAGGAAAACCACTACCTGTGGTGCAAGAGCAAGGAGCTGCCCTTGTGCCTTCTAGTTCTGCCCAGCTACCAAAGCTGGTGGTGATATCAGCCTCATGTACACGGCTCGTATGGGACTCAGAGGCTGTGCTTCGCGCCAGCTCTGTCTGTGGACTGGAGGACCAGATGCTGCACTGCTCCTTACTGTGCCCAAGCTGGTAGGCTCTTTCTTTTGACCTGGCTCTGCTCAGCACCATGCGTTACGCCAGTTTGGGCTTGCTACGCGGTACCTCTGCAGTCACCTAGATGGTCTAGTTACCAGCTTGTACTGAATCCGGAGCAGGTAGCTCAGGGTAACTATAGCAGAGAGCCATTACTGCAGCAATTACTGCAAAGGTAATGATTTTGTTTGTTAATTTGCCTGATAATAGCAACAGATATTTGGGCAGGAAAAAAAAAATCCATGATAAAAATCCAGTTAGCAATTTGAAGTTTTAATTCCCTCGCTATCCCTGCTCCTGGCACCCAGCTCCGTGTCATCTTGCTCCATGTCCTAGCTGTATGCCCCAGCTTTGCTAAGTGTCGCTGGACCATCACACACGTGTTCCTCTGCCTGGTCCGTGGTCCGTTCTGCAAACCGATCCCAGATCTGTCATCCCAGCCCGCGTGCCTCTGGGCTTGTCCTGTAGCACTGTACCATCTCAGGGGCTTCTGGGCAGAAGAGCTGGGGATTATTGGAGCCGCTTTCGTGGAGCGTGATGCAGGCAGCGGTGTTGGTGCTGGTCGCTCACTGCAAGTGCTGGTCGTTCTCTGGGAAGGCGGCCACTGTCCCTGCTGAGGACTGTCAGCTCCAGTCCCTGTGCTGGGGAGGGGAGAGCTGTGTGTGCAGCTGCAGCACTGGGCAAAGGATGTTAATAGAAAACAGAAACAATTCAATCTGAATGTGGTGGGGGAAACACTAACAATGTTACGAGCTGGGAGCTTGTAACAGTCTTGCTAGTGAAATAACTGCTAGTGAAATCACTTTGAGGTTTTTTTCTCCTTTTTTTTTTTTTTTTGGTTTGGACACAGAAGTTCTCCAGCTTGTTATACTGGGGCCACCAATATTCTTCAGTGTCAACAGGGTCTGGGGTGAGCCAACGTTTTTTCTGCTAAGCATTACCAGAGAAAGAAAAGCAGCACGCTACATCCCCTTCCCACTTGGTACCACAGCAGCAGCAGTCACCAGGAGCAGCGCCTGCCTCCTTGGTCCGTGGGTAGGCAGAGGGTGTGTGGGTGTCCCTGGGAGGGCAGCAGTGGCACTCGGGGGAGTGCTGCCCCTCTTTTCCAGCAGAAGTCCGTAGGACAAGTGTGCTGTGAATGGCAGACAGAGGGAGGCTGGGAGGGCTGAAACAAGTCCTTTTTCCTCTGGGAGGTGGCAGAGCACATTCTGGATGATCATTTTATGCTGCTTGGGAGTAGCGCGTGGTTTGGTTTCTCTTTGGTAGACTTAATTGTGTGTTAAGGAGCCTAGAGCCTTATATTGGCATCTTTATTTATTTAAATACAAATGAAAAAGGCATTAAATCAATTGTTCCTTTTTCTTTACTCTCTCTTGTCTTATTGTTGTTTCTATCAAGTACTCTTAACTGTACCAGGCTTTTTCTTTTTCAGCTAATCAGGTACACCAAGCAAGAGTCCCACGTTTAATTTCCTGCAGACTAAGGGAGCCTGCACTGAGAGAGCACGCCTTACGTTGTTATTTTTTCTCCTATTGCTATTTCACTTATATTTCAGGGCACTTCCTAACCTTTGCTGAGCAAGGCTTCCATCTGCGACCCCCCTGCATGCTTAACCCTCCTGAAATGCAAAAATAAACAAAGAAAAAGGCTGTGCTGTATCATATTAGCTGAAATCGGGATGGGTCTCTTATCCCTTCAGCTATGCTGCCTTTCATCTGGATGTGCCAATCTATGTGACTTCCTTGCCCCCTCTATTATTTTAACCTCTAGGTCCTAAAGTTAGTGGTGGAACCTGGGATTCCTGGGTTTTATCATTCTCCTTTAGCAGATAGTTTGTAACCAAATGGCAAACTATGAGTCGAGGCCCTTTATCCTCGCCAAACTCCATAAAAGATAATTACTCCTGGAGTTCAAGTGGTGGCATGTTTTGCAAGAGATCTGGAAGCCTAGTATGCAACCTTTAGGATAGACATTGTAATGTGCCTATGATTACCGTCCTTTTTCGTTCCCAGCAATTTAATAAATTCACACATTGAAAACTTGCTGGAAAACTAAAATGTCTTTCAAAAATCTGCTCATCGTGGTGCGCCAGAGAACACAATACCTGTATTGTGATTTGGGGTCATTCGTTGAGTGTATGGACCGATGAAATTACAAGTGTGTGGTCCTGAACACTGAGAAGTCTGCTTGTATCATTACGTGGTGGTAGCTTGATGAAGGCAGTTTCCAGAGGTGGGGCTGTATGTCTGCACCACGCAGAGGTCAGAACAAGGGACACTTCTCATTACGGATTGGGCTTCCTCTGTTTAGAGTCCATACGTTTTCTTTTAAACGTTGATTCTTCTTTGTCTCTGGTGATATCTACTGCAGGTGGATGCTAGCCTCTTTGCTTGGCCTAAATTCTATTGTACTTACCTCATTACTCTCCTAACGACGAGCTGACAAATGCTTTTGCTTGATTTACTGGCGGTGTTACAGGTGTTTGGAACACTTGTCAGTGCCTTGCTACTACATGTCTAATTTTTCAAACGATGGGGTGTGCTAGCTTCCTTCGCAAAATGTCCGTGTGCGTTTAGCTGTCATGGGCGTTACTACACGCTTGTAACCTAAACTTTCAGAGCTCTGCCCTAGGATCGCCCCTCCAAAAAAAATCAGGCCCTTTGTGCAGGTATTGATGTAATTGGCCTTTGGATGAGGAAAAGTGGGTAGAGAAAGGACATGATGGAGCAACCCTCCAACTGCTTGTGGACCAAGGATGATCCAGCACCAGCCCTGAGGTAAACAGCAGAGGAGTGGGCGGCTCTGATCCTGCTACCCCTTGTGTTGAGTTCACGGCTGCCGCAGCCCATGGCACACATTCGTGCTCGGCCTTCCAACTCTGATATATTTGTCTTTTTAAAACAGACAAGGATGTTTGCTAAACAAACTCCAGAAAACAGAGTTCGCCAAAAGCTGTGTAAGTACATTGCTGAGATCAAACAGAGCTTTTTGACAGGGCAAGCGGGGCAGATGAGAGGTCTCCAGGCATCTCACAGCAATGGAAGAGGACCTGCTTAGAAAAGGAGGAATATAAACATTTTATGCACATTTTTTCACCAGTTGGGCAGAGCTCTTCTGCTCTTCTTTTGGTGTGTTGCTAGGAGAGGAGTGCTCTGCCCTCCTTATGGCTATGAATAGCTCGTTCTTGTTTATTCAGTTCAGCTCCGCCTGCTGGTTACAACCACAACCGGCACCATCTCATTGCATGACACCACCATGAAACAATGCAACTGCAACAGGAACAATCCCCCTTTCCGGCTGTGAAGACTTCAGGATACCTTTATAATGCACTGCTTCAGAGCTGTCCGTCTCCTCCTCTCACCACACTTCACAGTGCATCCCCTCTGCTTCCAGCCAAAGGTCTCTAAATCCAGCTGAACAGTGCACTGTCACCCCCAGAGAGCAAAACTGAGCGCCAGGACCTGCGAATCAGGGCATTATCTCAGAAATCTGGCTTGAAAATAAGTGCATGATCACTTCAGAGTCCTCCTCTGGTATTTCAGTGTTGGAGTCTTTCAGGAACTAGAAAAGTTACTTTTCCTTTTATAGTGAAAGCTGAGATTCTTGCATAAGCCCATGAATCCAACATCAGGGGCTTTAAGAAAAGGAACAGATGGCTTGAAAATTGGCAATAATGGAATTTCTGAGATTTTCTTAAGAATATTTTATCTGAGGTCTGACCGGGAATGAAGCATCTATGGCAATGGAATTAAGCTGTATTGACAATGGGAAAAAACTAATGGGGCTGAGCAAAAGACTCCCCAAAGTGCTGCAAAATGTGACCGGGCACAGCATTTCAAAACATCCACCATAAGGGACAGAGAGACAGACAGCAATCACAGCCAGCCTACACATTATGAGGAGGGATGTGCGTGTACGGGCAAACGGAGAACCATGTCAGTTCAGAGGAGCATAGATTACTCAGAACTCCCAGCTTTCTGAACAACCTGGGCACTCGACTGAGAAGAAGAAGCACAAGGTAAAGCGTAGCAGCATAGATCAGGAGAGGTCTGAATGGCTGCTGCACAGGAATGGACACGTGAATTACCCCTTCTTTTTCAGCACGGCAAGCTTCCATGTGTACATATTTCCCTGGCCATCCCATCTTTCTCCACCTGGGAATTTTGTTGGGATGAAATCTAAATGCCACGTCCATTTATGTCCAGAGTTTCCACATGCCCATCAGACCTTTCAGATAGCCAGGCTGCTGGACATCCAGAAATTCAGGATAGTCGACGGCACAGTGGGGAGGTGAACTGTATAGCGTGCATGCACTATATCTAATGATCCAAAAATTGTCAGACCTGCCCTGCAGATGATCTGCTTATGTATGGTATGCCCAGTGCATTTTAGAGGTGTCTGGTCTATCCGGCATGCACAGAAAGTCTGTATGGTGCAGATGTCTGTATTCCTGCTTGGGAAACAGGACAAGCACAGGGTTTTTTTTTTTTTTTTTTTTTAAAACACTAAATTGATACATTTGTAGAGGAGGTGGGAGCTGAATGTTTCAGTGCAGTGGACAAAAGAAACTTAGGTATATTTACACCTCTGGAAGCTAGACTATCCTGCTGCATGCTGCTTGTTTTACAGGAGCCACCTAATCACTGGAACTGGTTTTGGGGTCCTATCACGAAAGACACCGTACACACACAGAGTGAAACGGTGGGATTTCTCCCTGACCCCCATCCCCCCAAATCCCAAACATCATATAATCCGAATTAATAGAAGTGCAAGGAAGGAGCATTTTAATTCCTACTTGACAGACAGGGAAATGAATCCCAGAGATGAGTCAAATGAAGCTCTTGGTCTCCTAAAGCAGGACTCAGGTGAATTTTAGACACCTGAGTGCGAATTACGATCCTGCAAGCCCTTGCTCAGCTGATGCCTAGTGCTGGGGATGCCCAGACCCCTCAGGCCCATCAGATTTGATAGTGAGGCCCCTGGCTTCAGCAGCTCTGCTCTGCACCTGTCTGGGAAGGCCTCCTGCTTGACAAGGCTCAGCACAACGGCAGCAGCAGGAGGATCCAGAAACAAAATGCTTCTTTGCCTCCATGAAGGGCTCTGTGCAAAACCCCAGGGAGGCTGATGCTCCCTTTTAAGGTGCAGCGTCCAGAGGAGTTAAAGCACTCATGGAGGATACAGAAGACCCAGCCTGTGCTGCCTCCTCTGCCCCAGGGGTTTCCTGTCTGCATCTCCCATGGAAGCGCTCCAGCTCCCAGGCTGTGGCTGTTTCAGGAGAGAGGGCATGCTCGCCTCTTCTGCCAAGGGCGTTATGCTTTTCTTAAAAGAGTTGTGGCTTCCCTGGGCACACATACACGCTGGAGAGGAAGCATCTGCAGGAATCACCAGCCTGGCTGTTCCGGATTTCACCTGAGGAGAGGGGGAAGCCACTCTCATTCCATCCAGTCTCAAGTGACCACTTCTGAATTTTACCTGATGTCTCTTTAATGTAAAATTCAGAGACAGGCGCTGGGCAAAGGGACCCATGTTTTCCTTCGTACATGGAGTGCCATGAGATCAATGAGATTAAACATGTGCTTACATGCTGTCCTGAATTGGGGCCATGAGGAGAGCAATGGGAAAGTAAACAGAAGAGAAACGTTATGGAAATGAAGGAAGAGGGAGAATCCACCCTGCCAAGAGCAGCAGCTCTCCTCAGTTGCAAGAAGACATGGCCTCACCCAGAGCTGATTAGACACTAGGAAGTCCAGGGACGGGGAGAGGAGACTAAGTCATCTTCATCAGGGTACAAAGACAACCTTGAAGAAAAAAGTGCGACTTGGAGCAGTAGGGGACGGCTGTCGTCTGCTGGGTGCAGCCTTTCCCAGGCAAGGTAAGTTTAGCCGTTGGTTGTTTTTCCCCATTAGCAGTATGTGGGTACTGGAAATGATCAGGCTTCGACCTGTGACAGCCTGAAGAGGTTTTGTTCTCCCTTCAAAAGACTATCAAAAGACTCAGAAATCCTGGGCTTTTTAGGGGGGCTTGGACTGATCCCGGCCTTTATGGCACCGTGACGAGAGTGCCGAAATGAGCTTACCTGGGTCTCTCGTTAAGAAACAAATTCTAGTCTTCAGCTGCTGTCGGACATAACTCCAGGGCTCCGGAGCGGCTTTGGTGTAGGGAGGCGAGGTGCCCGCGTGCGCACCGTAGGCACGTCTGCTGCTCTGTGTCCCGTTGCAGAGGCTGCGGGAGATGGCACTGGGCGTTACGACCACTCTGCATTTAGTCTGGCTTTGCCTTCGGCAGGTTCAGTGGAGCGGTCATCCTCTTCTGAGGACCTGCAGTGCTATGCTCCCGGCATTTGCCAGCGTTGAGGAGAGCGCTTGGGCAGCGGGCACCTCTGTGCCTGCCCTCGCTGCTTCCCGCGGCCGCTCAGAGGGTCTGACCGACACTTGTGCCCAAGGCTTTGGTGAAAGCATGCTCTACCAGCTCCCAGGTGCCTGACTGCAAACGGTCTGACTTTGTTTTCCTGCCACTCAAATTCTAGACTGCCTGTTCTTCCACCTTTTTGTGTTTTCCACGTCGCCTTAAGTCCTTGCACCCAGATTTCTTGGCACTACCCTACTCTTCCAGCTGGGAGGTTTGTAAGATTTTCCAGCCTGGTTGTGCTTCCCCCCAGCCCATTTCTCCTGTCTCTCCAGTCATTCTTGGTTGCATTCTTTCTTCCCTGCTTGACTTCTATTTCTCTTTCCCAGGAAGCACCTCATTTGCGTCTGTCCTGGTATCCGAACTGCAAATTAGACCTGGTTAAAATTCTTCACAGTGAAACACGGACTTGTATAAAACTTTGGAGTTTGGGGGGATTGTAGGAACTCTGTTTTTTGGAGGTGGCTTCTCTGTTGAGCTCTTGAGTCCAGAAATCTGCATTCTCCTTTCTGTTGCAGATTCAGAAGATGACCTTGGGTAGGTCACTTCATCTGCCTGAATCTGTTTTACCACATGTCGAATTTAGATAAAAACGCTTGCCCGGGTTAGTAAAATGTCTTTGAGATCATTGGACAAAAAAGCTATCCAAGTGGTGATTATTACAATTATTTTTATTAAATGAAACCAGCTGATGCTTGTGCAACACTCTTCTAGGCTCCACGGACCTTTTCTGCTGAGACTCACAGAAAAACCTTTTGTTGTCCCTGGACAGGGATGTGTTTTTTGAGATTGAGTTTTGTGGTTTTGTTATGAAACGTGTGACAGTCGGTCATGTGGTTTGCTCGCTGGGCCGAACGAATGAACCCTCGTGAACCTGTGCGTAAGGCACGCAGCTTAATGATTTGCACCAGCTACGTTTTGGTTTGGCTTTTGCTGGACGGAGGGCATACAGACCTGGACGGCCGGGGAACCCTGCGAGCTGAAGTCATGGAAAACGCGTTGCCCCACACTCCGCCAGCCCGTGCCCACGGGTGCCGTGCGGCCTCGCTGTGCCTCCGGGACCGTTTCGGGTCTCTCCGGTGGTCGGAGGCCGGCCGAGCCGGGAGACGCCCTGGCTTTCTCACTGGGCTGCTGCGGTTTGTGGGGCTGGGGGCTGCAAAGACCTCGGGAAGCCCGCGAGGACTTGGGTTTTCTGGGTTTCGGTACGGGGCGAAACCTCCCCTGGCGCTCCCCCCTGCCGCCTGCCACCGCGTTGGTCACCGAGGGGGGCCGGTGGCGGGACGGGGCCGGTGCCGAGGGCCGCGGGGCCCCGGCCGTGCGGTGGGCGAGATGGCTCCCGCGGCCTGGG
>VXAL01009190.1:91222-118189 GCA_013399475.1 Chauna torquata
GGGGAGCCGCCGGGGCTGCGGCGGGCCCGAGGGGGAGAGCCCCGGGGTCTTTTGTCGGTGTCGCCCGCAGCCAGCCCCGGCCGGCGGCCCTGAAGTGCCAGCGGGGTGGAAGGGCTGGTGGCGGTGGGTTTGTTTTTTGCTTTTCTTTTGGGTTTTGCTCTGGGTGTTTGGAGATTAAATGAGACCTATTTACAACTGCCGTTTATCAGCGAGTAAATATCTGGCTCGGCGGGAGAGTAACAATGTGAAGCCTGGCTTGCTTGCTTGCTGGGGGTTTTGTGGCTGTGAGCCTGCTGGTGTTGAGGTGCTGATGTGAAACAGCTTAAAAAAAAAAAAAAAAAAGGGGCAGAGGGGAGAGAAACCCCTGTCCTCATGCCCAGCCTCATTACAGCACTGACACCACTGGATTTTGTTAAAATTTGGAGGTTATTTTTTTCAGTGGAAAGCCTTCCAGTACATTAGATGCGTTTTGGTGAGGTCTTTCAAGTTTGTCATCTGCCGTCGTTCGGGTTTCATTGATTCTAGTTGTTTTGCTAAAAAATAACCTACAAGCATCTGAGCTGCACAAATGTTCGTCATCCTAATGTCCTGACACAGCCTAAGTGAGGCAGGAGCTGAAGGAGAGGGAGAGAGCGAGGATTTGTGCTTTCCCAGTCAAGGCTGGGAGGAGAGCATCGTGTGCTGAAGAATATGAGCAGGAATGGGAGATGGGGGAGGGAGTCTAAATTGTCCTGAGACCCTATTCAATCCAGCAAGGAAGATGGAGGATCTTGCTGCTGCAAAAAAATGTATACGGCAGAAATCTCAGCCAGCTTCTCTCTGACTTGTTACCTCCCTCCCCAAAATAAATAAATAAGCAGGAAAAGAATCAAAGCAGAAAACCATTATTGGGTGTAATGTTTTCCATAATACCTTCATCCCGCGCGCTTTGCAGTCGGAGAGTCCAGTGATGGAGGCATGCAAGAAGCCGGGAGAAAGACTCGGAGGTTTTCAGTCACAGGAGGGGGAGAAGTCTTAGATCGTGTTTGAAACGAGACTTGTCAGGCAGTGAGGTGGGGATAAAAAATGCCTGTTCCAGGCAGCCGGACCTGTGGAGGAGGCAGCTCCGGCTCCTACAGTTTTGATGCCGGGTGCAAAACCAGCGGAGAGAGGATGTAGACAGGTAGGGGAGCGGGAAAGAAGGATGTCTGAGGAAGACCTTGGACTGCTCCTTGGAGGGCTCTGAAAAGAGGGGGAATTCTGAACTCCATCAGGACACGAGCAAGGATCGAGTGTAGATGAGCCGAACGTGGAGTAGCAGGACTTTTGGCGTGGAAGAAAGCAGTGGTCAAGTGTCCTGACTGCGGAGCTTTGGGCAGTCGGCGGGGGAAAGGAGAGATCTCCGTAGCCAGCTTGAGGGCTGATCGCGACTTGGGCCAGGATCGCAGCTGAGGCGATGGGGGAGAGAGCATGTGGCTTGCCTTTTTGGTGGGTGGTTTGTCTGGCAGGGGGATCTTCTGTTGAAATGACTTTGTGAATTCCTGTTAATTACGTTGGAATCTGGCAACAGCAAGGGCAAAATACCTGACTTTTCCCAAGCCTTTGTCAAAATAGGTGTAGGGATGAAATCAAGCTTTTTTGTGAACGCTACCATGCACTCTACCCCTCTGCATGCATGGAAGCGGCAAAGTTTGTGTAAACACACCTGCGTGTGTGGCACGTTCTTCCTCCTGAGGGGCGAGGTGCACGTGTTGTAAGCATGGTTCCCGCGTGGACGCAGCCCGGTTCTCTTATTTTCCTCAGCTTACGTAAGAGCTTTTTCTATCAGAGTGGTACCGGTGGTATTTAACAGCCAACTTTGCGTGAATTGTGGTGTGAAATGCAGAGCATCCGAGACTTAAAACCAATACGTGCCACGCTTTATCATTTCTGTTCACAACGGCAATCCTGAGACGGGGCAGGCACGCGCCACAGACATCACACACACAAACAGTGCTATAAAAATTTTATGCACGTATACATGTAGAGAGCTGATCTTGGGTCAAATGTATTCCAAGTTGCTCTTTCTGAAGAAGAAGAGAGAAGAAAGGCAGTGCCTGCTGTAGCAGACGGAGCTGGCACGCTGCTCCCGCGCACGCGGATGGATCACACACGTGCATGCTCGACCTTCCCTTGCCGGGATAACCTGTCTGAAGTCCAGCCAGGCTGGCGGCGTGGGGAAGTTTTGCCCCCCAGATGGCAATTTGATGCCCTTTCTGTTCCCGCTTTGTGCTGGACGGGCTGGAGCCACAAAAGCTTAACAGCGGACACCACTAATGAGCCCCTGCTTGGCATGCTGAGAGGAGAGGCCGAGGGCTGAGCGGGCATAAAAACAGCGGTGAGGAGCCCCTGGGCAGAGCCTGAGCCTCGGCAGGGATGCTGGAGAGGGAGCAGAGCCTCTGGAGCCGGCAGCAAGGCAGCGGCACTGCAGCGAAGGCGCGAGAGGAGACCATGTTGGGGGGAGGAGAGCCGGCTGCTGTTTCCACATCATCTGAAAACTCAACCTGCTGTCAGGACAGAAGGAAGGCTTGTGCATATTTTATGTCACTTTTCTCCTCCTAGGACGAACTGCTGATCCGATCAGCGATGCACTTTAAAATCCTAGATGCGCCGATCAGCAAGGATGACTTGAGGCCAGTAATGAGCCTTGGCCTCCTGCCTCTACTCCTCTGTGGACAGTCGGCTCCATCCCATGCTGCCCTTCCCCGGAGAGCACGTACACAATTAAACCGTGCACGCCGCTCCTCAACTACAGCATGGGATGTGCCTGGCTGCATGGAGACAGGGACAGAAAATGGCAACGTGTCAGGGCCGGGGGGGCGGGGAGGGGAGCTGGCCATTTCTTACGCTGCCTGCTGATGGCTAAAAAGAGGCTAAATGGGTAAATTAGTTTTCCCTTGAACTGCTTGTGTGTTGCTCCAGTCAGCTGCTCTCGCATCTGAGATCTTTAGCGGTAGCTGAGGAGTCGGTGGGGTTGGCAGTAAACAAAACATATTTCACTCCTTCAGCCTGGATTTTGTGCTGTTTGGGGCTGTCAGGCATGAGGATTTTTCCTCATCGGTTCTTCAGCGCTGTTCCGACGTGGCAGAGACACTTGAGCCTCGGATGCTGCTCCTACCGACTGAAGATGTGAGCATCACAAATGCTCCCTGCCCGGCACCTAAGGGTGTAGGCATCTCAGGCACAGTATTTGTGATAACAGCCTCGCACGCGTAAACGTGCGCATTATTTCTGTGTCCTGTAAGCAAACTTGTTGCCCTAAACACCATTTTGGGACCTTTGGGAGAACAAATACTTTTGCTCTGCGACGTGCACTTGTGTATGTTACTATTGGAGTCAGCATCGTCCCTGCTTTACCCTTTACTTTTCCCAGTGGAGAAAGAGTGGTTTCAAACGTGGGGGTCTCACAGAACTTGAGGTCTTGACGTTGACTTGATGGGCAGCCGTAGGCAAATTGCTCTAAAGCTCGGATCGATCCTCCTGAATCGTGGCTGAAATCTGTAAAACGGGAATAGTACTCACCTACCTCCCAAGGAGCAGTGTGCCCAGTTGGTGGCCTGCACTGGTAAAGTGCCGCGTGCTTCTTTGCGGACCACAGGGCAGGATCGCACAACATCGCGCGAACAAAGCATGCATTTTTGCACCGAGTGTGACTCATGCTGATAAATTTTGCTCAAACTATGCCTAGACTCGGTGCTCTGTTGGACAATGAATTCTGTTTTGTCTTTCCAGCACAAAACAGTGCAACTTGCCAGTGACATGGACTGTACATGTATTCCCATAACAACAATATAATAAACATATGGGAGACCTGGTAGAACAACTGCTGCCCATGTCTCCATGCAAAACAAGGAGCCGATTAACAAAATCTTGAGAGTCTGAGGCTGTATCTCCCCAGACTGTGATCTCATCAGATTTCCCAAGCTAACCACAACCTGGTCACTGTTGGATTGCAAACTTGGGGGCGGGGGGGAGAGCAGTTTGCAGGAATTGCTATTTGTGATTCAGTCCGCTTCCCTCTGACTCAGTGCTGAACCATTCCTCAGTAGGGTATTTGGGGATAGTATGCTTAGGACATTGCGCATCAGTTTAGTTCTTGGAATAAATTCTGCAGTGCCCGGGCTTGCTTACAGCTGAGTTTGCCTCAGCATCTTTCAGACAAAATGTAAAAACAAAACTGTGAAAACTGCTTCTGACTGTTGAAGACTCCATGGTAATTTTTGCGAACGAAGAGGGGGGTGGTCGTAGCCCTGGGCACTTTGCCAGGTTCGAGCTCAGGAAATTGCAGTCTATCTAGGTAAAACTCCCCTATAGTTTAAATGAAAAAAAATATTCTTCCCTTACTGTCTTAAACTGTGAGCGCTGGGTTTCTCTGGAGCCTTAAACAGATAGTACATTCTAACTAGAGAGGTGGTTATGGTTGCTTGCTGGGAGAATAATTTTTTATGCAAAACCCGCGGCTTTTTTGCATTTTTGGGACGCTTCTAATTGCAAAATGCTGTATTATACATTTTAGGTTATTAGAAGGCTTGACTGAATATGCGGATCAACATGCAAGTGTAAGTGCAAGGAAATATGCTGGTGTGCTGTTTGCACAAGGGGCAGCCAGTTAGCAAATGCACGTTTTTTTCTACAGCAGAAAAATAAGGACCAGTTTTTTAGTCTGCATCTGTGAGCTGGATTTTGTATGTTTAGCAGCAATTGCTTTTGTAAGCTGCTGCTAAGGCACATAACTGGCCGTGTGCAATTGCAGTAATGGAATGTGAAAATGCAACTACACACAGACCTGTAATCTCACATGCAAAATACGGCTGGTCTAGTTCTCCAGATACAAAAAAACAGCCTAAGATTGTACTGGCCTTTCCATTTGACTGTGTTCACTTGCATTTTTCAGGTGGCAGCTGTGTGTATGGGGTGTTGGATGATTATCCTTGCTGTTTTTGCTCCAAGGAGCGGGAGGAAATTAAATCATTGTTAGTGGTCTGGGTAGTACATGTGTCATGGTAAGCACAGGGTGAAGCTCTGGGGGGTGACAGTGATAATTTCATAACTCTTTGAAATCCTGAGGAAATGCATGAAAATGGGTGAAGAAGATGAGCGAAGTGGTGACCTTCCCTTCCCACTACAGACTCGGTGTATTTAACCATCGAGTCAGTTAATGATGCCAGGATCTGGCCTTGCCTTCTGCCAAATCCAGTACTGTCAGGGCTCACTAAAGGAGACGTGCGTTTCGGCACAGATGTTTGCGGGGCCAAATACTGGCTGGTGAGGGCCAGGGCAGCGCAGACGGAGCGTGGTGCATCCTCATCCTGGCTCAGCGGATGCTGGTGAGGCGGCGGTGGCTGGGGGGGACGGAGGGCGAGTAGCTCACTTTCTCTGCCACTTCACTCTGTGGCTTCTCTGGTGACACCGATAACAAAAGGCTGCTCGGCAGTAGGTGATATGGATCTCTCAGAGCCGAATGGAGCCCGCTAAACCTGAGTCACTCGTGCTTCTCACTAGCCCTGGAGCTTGGGTGTCACTGTCCATTCACTGGCAGGGGTGGCTTTGGACAGCCCCCCCCCCAAAACAGAAGGCTGTTTCGGAAGGCCGGGAAGCAGGGATTTCTTTCTACCAAAAAACGTGATTATATTTTGGGGTTATTTCTTGCCATCCTGGGTCCTTGACTGCAGTCATTTCCATTTTGCATGATGCTCATTGTAATTGAATCTATCGATGTATATTTAATACACTTGGCACCGCGGTTCGTAACTAGGCGCTGCTTCCCAGCCTTCTGTCACTTGTTTTCACAATTACCATCTTTAAGTTGCAGCGAGTGCCTGCCGCTCAGCTCTTTGTCCCATTGCTGTGCTGTCTTTGAGGACCCGCGTTTGGCAGTCGGGGCCGCAGCCCGCGTAGCCCCAGTCCCTGGGTCTGGATGTCAGCCAGGTGTTCAGGGCTTGGTTTATAGAAGCGACGCCTGTAGGGTTTTATTCTCCTCTCTGCCACTGATTTGCTATGTGTGATCACGGCTGAGTCCTTTAACCTCAGATGGCCTCGGCTGACTTATCTTCTCCAGAAAGGTGTTGTAAGGCTTAATTATTGCCAGCTCTTCAGAGACCCTGGGGGGAAAAAAGCGCATTTTATTCAGAAATCTCTTCAACCTCTCTGGCCTCTCTAAACCGGCTTGGTGGTGCTCGGAGATATTCTCTGTACTCCCTTAATAATATTTCTTCAATTTTTCATCTGTACATTCACCCACTCTCTCAGCTGCATGTAAAAATGCCAAGCTGTCTGAAGTCATGGAAATATTTTTATAGTCTTGACAGCCACGACAAACATTCCTCCTCGGCAATAAACAAACAAGGTACACAACCTGCCATTAACATCAGTTTATAGCTGAGAGACCTTCGTTACTCATTGAGGAGAGAATCTCGACAGCTCCCGTGCTCGCAAGTCATGAAGGAGTGCTGTCTGAGGTTAGGAGAGTACCGGATCCCGTGGGCTCGTGTGTGCAGTGAGTGACTGGGAAGCTCTGTTTGCCCGTGTGCGTACAGGAGTGCAAACAGGCACCAGGTATCTGGTTTATTCAGGGTTCTTGCAAACTATATTTGGCTCAGGCATACGTGGCTTTAGGGGTTTGATGTTTGTTTGCGTGCACAAAAAGCCTGTTTTCTGCAGTGGCGGCTGAAATGTAAAGGTGGTGCAAATTAAGTTGGATAAATATTAGACACCTAAAAAAAAAAAAAAGCTCTGCAAATGAAAGGTGTCAGTGAGCACTGCAGGAGCAGAGGCCCTGTCGCACAAGCTCCCGCACACCACTGTTCTCCGTTTCTCTTGCAGCAGGCTGAAAGCCGCTGGGGTAGGCAAGTAGCCGAACCCATGCTGCAGCATCTTCTCCCCGCAGGTGATTCTCCACATAAGCAGTCAGCTGTCGCTTGTTTTGCTGCATTCTAGGTTAATTCACTCCGAATTTCTCTAAATCCGGGCCTCCAGAGATGGGGTGTTGGTGAAGAAGAGCAGGTGTGACTCTTTTAGCTATGTTACTTTGGTTTCTCCCTTGTTCTTCTCACAGGGCCTCTTTCTACTGTCTTTGGGTAGTGGTCTCTCTCTGGTGTGCTCAGAAGGAGAAAGTCAAGACTGTTCCTCACCTGTGTCTTTGACAGGAGACTTTAAGTAGGGAGCTAAGCTCTTTTCTGCCATCTCATTCATTCACTGCATCCCTCAGTCTCTGCACCTTAATTCCTTCATTCTTAAAATGAGGATGACAAGTCTTTACTGTGCTTTCACAAAACCTTTGAGAGCTAGGGAGGAGAAAGTGCAGGGTTTTCTTCTTCCTTGTCAGGGAGACCATAAACCTTCCTCTCCCTCTTCCTCTCCCTCTCCTTTCTCTCCCATTTTCCTCTGATTTTAAGAGTTCTTATTATATTCTGTCCCTTTAGGTCTCCTCTACTTCCACCGCTCTGGCAATCTGTTTCTCTCTGCTGTTTCCACATCCCCTTCTATTTGCAGCTCCCTTCCTTCTGTTCATGTCATTTTCTTCTCTCACCCTGTATCTTCTACCCTCCCCCATTATTCATGTGCCGCACACTCTTCATCTCTCCTCTCTCTAGTTTATTCCCCCAGATCCCTCCCTCGCGTGTCTCTCCACCTTGGACCCCTTTTGTCTTCCTTGGCTGCATGGGAGCTGCCGACTGTGCCCGCAGGCCAGGCTCGTGAGGGCCGAGGAAGAAGGACAGCGGGTGGGATCAGCCCAGCACCTCCCCACTGTGGCTGTGGCGGTGGGCACACAGGTGGAGGTTGCCCTCTGATGAAGCAAGGTGAGACTCCCTCTGCTTGTCCATCACCAGCATTGGGTCAGGCTGCGTTGGCTCTTGGTCTGAGCGATAGCACGGTTGGTGCTTCAGTGCCAGCATGCTTTATTTCTCCCTGGGAGTCTGACGAAGTCTGTAGTCTCAAATTTTGCCTCCTGATGTCCCCATACCTACTTGGACGCAGCCTCATGGCTTGCTCTGGTCCTGGCCGGTTGTCCTACTCCCATGCCCCCAACCATCCCCTGGCTTTAAGCACCCTGTACTGGGAGCACGGGTTGTAATCTACCTGGCTTTGGTACAGCAAGCTCCTCAGATTATCACCTAGACACATCCGTGGTCGTCTTGAGGAGAGTGGCAGCCCCTGATGTCGCTCCCAGCCGAGCCCCAGGTCCTGCCCCTTGGTAGAGGAGGGAGCGGACTAGCACCAGAGGTCTGGGAGGCTTCTGCTTCTTGTCAGAGAGTTGTATTGAGCCAGTAAGCTGGGTCAAGACAGCTGCACCCTGTTCCTGGGAGACCTGTGCTTAGTGGGGAAGAGAGCTGCTCTTTGGATATCCCTTCCTGGACTCCTTTTTTCCTCCCCGGGACTGTTTTGCCTCCCACAGCAGGGACACGCAGCATGGGGGAGCTCTTTCCCAGGGCAGGCTGATGGCCAGGTCGGGGCTCATCAGGCGATCCCGACAGCAAAGCACAAAGAGGAGTGCGTGGCCATCTGCGGGACAAGTTGCACCAGTGTCCTGCAGGACAGGGCATGGTGACTTTCTGGCCTCCTGTGGAGTTTAGCTCTGTTTCTGGGTAACACCACATTTGCCCCTGCCAGGTATGACTCAGTCCTAGGCTCGTAAAAGTCACAAGCTTCAGCTCTCCTATCCAAACAGTTCCTGATTTCCCCCCTTTTGTGTCTGCGGCAGGCTGACCTTGTATCCCTCATGCTCCATGCAAGGTGCCGAGCACCTTTTTCCATTTTTCCCACAGCTATTTCTCTCCTTCTCTGTACCTGCTTCACCAGTTTTACCTGCTCCTTCCCTCCTGCTCTGGCTCTGGGCTAGGTCTCTCCCCAGACTCTTTCCATAGTGTTCCTCTGCCTCTTTTGCCTTCCCGTCTGGCTTCCTTGTCTCCCTGGTCATGCTGTGAACCAGAGCTGGGGGAGAAGGGACATTGAGATAGCAGGTCAGAGACCAGGGCTGGAAGGCAGAGTGTTACTGGATCCAGCTCCATTGCTTGCTGGTGGCTTTGACCTCCCCCAGGTACGTGCCGTTAGCAACATGGCAAAAGTCCCCTTCCCCCAGAACAGTGATTTTCCCATTGCTTCTACTTCACTATTGGCAAGCTTCTGAAAGGTTAATGAAGTCATTCGCTGCGAAGAGAAAAAGCATGTCTTCCCATGTTTTGCATAAATTAATCCTGGAGGTGATGGAGCAGCCCGTGTACGGGGCACAGAACATGCAGTCGTGTCCTTGAGTCTCGTTGCCCAAAATGCAGCCCCTGGGACTTCCGCACAGGTGACCTCCCCACTCCAGTCCTTGCAATCAGCTTAGGTTAAAATTTGGGTAAAAAGCTTTGGCCTCCCCACCCATCTTTATGCATGTTTCATGGCATCTCGTGGGACTCGGGAGGAGTACCCAGGAATGCCCACAAGCCTCCCCTTCCTCCCATTGCGGTGGATCCTTGCTGCCCACAGATCCTCTTTAGAAAATGCCCTATATCAGGTTTCATTCCCACTGGATTTTTTCTGTCTGAGAAGTATGGAAAAAATCATTCAATTGGTCTTGAATCACGAGAGTGGGAGCAGGAACCAACCCTAGAAGATAAGTGTTCTGACCTTTACCGCACTCAGATAAATGAAAATAATAACAAATAAATACATCTTGTTTCTAAACCTCAGACTTAGTTCCTGCCTGATGCTGCAAGAGCCTGAGCCAGGGCTATTGCGAGGTTTGAGGACACGAACCCGGCAACTGCCTGCAAAAAGCAGCAGCCCCTTTGCTTTCCTTTTGGAGATGCCACCAGTACCAACCCAGGTATTCAGGATGGGAGGGGACAGGGCCGGTGTCCCCTCTTTTCCATCCTGCTGCTGGGACCCTGAATGTTTTCCTGGGGCTGGCACTCCGGGAGAACCAGGTTTGACTATTTCTGACTCATATCGGTTTCCTTGTACTTTCTGCCTCTTCTTTTCACATACAGGGTAAGCCGTACAGAGCCGTGTGGGGCTGGGGCTGACCACCAGTGGCATCTCTGCATGTAAGCAGACCCCGAATGAAAGTATGGATTTGCTCTAAAAAAAAGTCTTAAAACCCCCAAATCGGTCAGCGTTTGAAAATTAACTAGGGGACCTGGCTGAAAGGGGCATGTATCAAGCTGTGACTCACAGCGAGCTCCCCAGGGCTGGGTCTCGCGGCAGGAACTCAAACCACCATCATCTCCTGAGGTTGCCCCTAGGGAGGTCCTGTGGAGACGGCCTCTCTTTGCAGGCTGGTCGTGACAGTAGGTGTTTGTACACTGGGGTCCTGTTGTGCAGTGTGTGCTGTCCAGGCACTGGAAAGAGACAGTCCTTGTCCTCAAGGACTTATTGTAGTCCAAAATTAGAGTATTCTTGGTGCTTTCTATAGCGGTTGTGACTTGACATTCCTCCACGAGGGTGTTGCTTCCCTTCCTTCCTCTGTTACGTAGGGAGCTTGTTTGCTTGGTTTCTGCCATCCAAACCACTGGTGGCTGAAGAGAGTCCTGTATGCAGAGCTTGGAGGGGATGTTAGGAGGTTTCTGGCACTGTCAGTGTAGAGCGTCTGATTTGTTAGCATCTCATGCCCAGTTGGGATGCAGTTCTGATCTCAAGCTCTTGAATTTCTCCCCTTTAATGCCAAAGATGCCATTCGGAGAAGTCCCCCGGGCTTAATGTGTGCTTCTGCTGGGCACTTCCCTGATGATATATCTACCACTGCCTTGCTCAGACTTTGGGTTCAGTGATTTTGTTTCCATACGAAGATCTCCAACCCACCCTTTCCTGCAAGGGTTCTAGCAGATACCCAAGTAATTGTGATTCAGTGGGCCATGGGCTGCTATATTGCAGCGTGTGGAAGCATGCGCATTTCCAGCATGCAATCCGATATGCGTGTGGATGCTTGCTTTGTGTCTGCTGGTGTATCTGGGCCAGAGGAGGCAGCAGTGAAGGCCTGGGCAGCTGGGAAGAAAGGAATGAGAGGCTTGCCGAGGAGGGAGGAGAAAGCTTGGTAGCTGAGATGGGGATTGGGTAACAACTGGAGGGGGAGATCAGATTTAGGAGTCACGTTGCTCACTGAAGAAAATGGCAGAAGTAGCAGTACGTTGTTGATTGGGGACTGTGTTATTCCTGTGAGTTATTTATTAATCTTCTGCTAATGGTGCTGCACAAAGAAGTGGCACTTCTGCAGAAGTGTCTCGGACAGCTGGAGGATCAGCTCCAGGAGGTGTTGTTACCAGGTCAGGCTGGTGTAGGGAATCCTGCTGGGCTCCGTTTTGACAGCCTTTGGAAACAAGAAGACTGTTCAGGAGGCATTTGGAGGGGAAAGGGGGGGGAGTCTGTGACTCACCGGGGAACAATGATCACTGGGAGGACAAAGGGGCAGGCTGGAAGAAGACGTGATGACAATGGTGCATTCCTGGTTCCAGCCTGAAGTAGAAGAAAGCCTAAAGGAGTGAAATGTTTAGGAGGAAGCTTTAGGAGTAGTAAAGGAAACTGGTGAGAGAAAGCCAAAAGTAAAGAGAAAGTAGGTTTTACTACACGCAGAGTTGTTCTGCGTCTTGAAGTGGATCCTGGAAAGCTTGAATTTGAGGCAGGAGCTAGAAGAAAGGATGCAAAGAAAGAGGTGATCTGTGCACAGAATGTGACTGAACCATTCCTAATGCACCTGTGGTGCACTATAGCACAGATCCATCAGTTTGCAGCCTCAGCAGACGTGACAGGCTAAGCAGAGGTGTTGCGATGCTCTGCTAGCACTGAGACGGAAGGCCACGTATATTTGTGAGGTTCATAGCACAGACGGATGGGTGCCGGGATGGGTGCTCCCAGCCAGTTCTTGGATATGGGTCCTCCCTTGCATTTGTAAAACGTCCAGTTGCTTCAAAAGGTGGGACTGGCGTTTTGGTAGGTAGCATTCTTCTTTCGGTCAGTGTAAAAGTAAAATCAGCAAATGTGTAGGAGAAAATCACGCTGCTGGTGCAAACCATCTTTTTTGGGTGAGAAGCAACAGTTGAAGTCCTGGCCGACTTACAGTCCCCAAACTACCCTGACAGAAATTTGGTACTTAAAGGGGTTTTTTTGTTTGTTTTTAAGTTTTGTTTTACCAACCAGTTCAACCTTGCCAGCATTAGGCAAGGAACAGTGCCGTTAGGCACTGCCTGCCTGCTGCTGTTTCCATCAGCCCAAGGCAGGTCTAAATGCTAGTTTGGATAGCATCTGCTTTGGTGTCTGTTTTACCTGAGAGCCTCAGTGCTGAGCTGGTGCAGAAATTTGGAGGTTAGGGGAGAGGAGGAGAAGCTGCGTCATAAACACAGCCTCATGGGCTGTCCTTTATTTTCCTGACTGCAGTGAAAAGCCAGCTCTGTTAAACGCAGTCAGGCTGCGAACATGGCGCGTCTTGGAGCAGCAAGCTTTGCAAGGAGCTCGGTTAGCCGGAGTCAGCCTCCTCCCTCAGCTGTGATGTGTAGTGCAGCTGAGCCGCCGTTACTGAACGCTGTTGGGATGTAATTTCTAATTACACACAGCATTGATGCAAATCATGCAACAAGTACATATAACATGTTTAAGAGATGTGTGTTTTGTTTTTTTTAGTTACTGTAAATCTTAACACTGCACGGGGCCCTACAGCAAACCTCCTTACCCAGTGCGGCTGTCGTGGTGGTAGAGGTGCACTGAGAAGGTGACCAGGACTGGGGGAGAGACGTCCATAGGTTTTGAATGAACTGGTCCATGACGGGACACGGCTCTGTTAACGCTTGGTGTCTAATAGAGCAGAAGGTGACTTGGGCCAGCCATCAGAAATGCCTTCAGAGAGCGTTTCTCCACCTTGGGGAGAGTCCGAGATCACCAGAGATCTGGGACTTGGGTTTCAGCAGGGCTTCTCTTCTGGGGAGGGACAGTCCATCTCAAGAGCAAGGTGGTGATGAGTCCAGGCATGATAAAATCACCCTTGGATTTTTGTGTGTGTGTGAACTCCTAGAAGTCATCTATGTTGGTATAAATGAGATCATTTGGCCTAATTAGTTCCAAGCTTAATTAGCAGTAATTATCCCAACATGGGAGTAATACCCGAGTAGGAAATACTGAGTCCTCGATTAGATAGATCTCTAATTGGTGTTACAATATTGTAATTAAAGCATGCTCATACGCCTCTGCCTCTACAAGTGATTTGTTTTATGTCTGATTAAACAGGGAGTCCAGCAGCCTCAAGGAGGCCAGGACATCACCGCTGATTGAAACACTGTATTATTCTTTGTTATAGGAAAGAAATGATGAATCACATATACTAGAAAACACTGTGGGCCAAATTAATCCTTTGAGTAATTGCTGCTGGAGTTGGGGAAATTACAACAGGGGTGAATTTGGCCTCAAGTGCATAAGCACTATCTGTATATCACACAGTTAAACAAATACTCATTTGAATGTGCAGTCTGGCAATTACACAATCAGACAAATGCAAGTAACTTAATCTGCATTTGCGATCACTGGATTGCACGGGTGAATTTATTTGGCTGCTGCGTGATGGTTGCGAGGCTGCACGTTCTGCTCGGGTTCTGCAGGGGGTGGTGCCGCGTTTGCCAGGATGGGTTTCACCCGGCAGCCAGGCTGTGGAGGTTCAGATAGCTGCTGCCGGGAGCAGCTTCCCCTCTGTGCCAGCCGAGAGCTGAAAGATGTCCAGTGCGGTCACCAGGAGCACCTCGCCAATGAAGGAGGTGGGAGACAAAGAAAAGGGGACCCTTTTCTTCCAGTAGTAGTACTTTTAATCTCGCCAGTCGGGCCCTCTCTAGCAGAAAACGCTTCAGAAGAGCAGATAAACGTGTGTTTTTGAAGAAGTTTAGGAAAAAGAGAGTGAAACGGGAACTTTCTGAAATTAGTCAGCTTCGAAGCATAAAAGCTTCCTATGTCTTTTTAAGAAACCACCTCCATAGGACTTGGCAAGTGCACCGTTTATTACTTATCTCTTTGCTACATGAGTGGGCGACTGTACTTCCTGATTCGGTTCTTCAATACAGAGAGATCATCAGCATAGGTCTGTAGAGGACAGTGACTCCTCGCCTACGGAAAGTAGCAAATAAGAATCAAGATGCCTGCATCTTCTGGCTGTCGCAAGGGAATTCGAAGCATACTAGAGTCGTAGCCAAAGACAGACGTACAACCAGCTCTTTGCCAGCTATTTCCATTTTACAGCTGCAGAAACTGAGGCACAAATCAGTTACTGGTCTTGCTGGAGCTCGTGGAGCTGGTGTGTACAGCAGAACCAGGAGCGCGGTGCAGATCTCATCGCTTTCTGCTTCACCCGCAAAAATGTCTCCCTTTTCAAAGGGTAGAGTCCAGAAGGAGAGAGATGACTTGAGCAAGGAAATCAAATACACCAAATTCTATTAAGGCGATATTAGGGATAAGAATTGAAACACCCCATATACGGGAATTCAAAAGCAAGGGTTTCCATAGCAGCATTGCTTGGCCATATTGTATATATACTGTTTTGCATTGCTCTCGTGATGTCAAAAGCATGGTCTAATATCTGTGTGTGCAATATGTCTGAATCAGAGTTGCTATGAAACTTAAGGCTGAATTACACCACGGAGGCATATTCTTGTGCAGTGCTGGGAGGAAATAACAGAACTAGGTTTTGTTAAGATTTTTCTCCAGCGATACATTTTTCTTAGAAAATTGCTGATTTGCCGAAACTGTTGCTATTTTTGGGAAAAGTTGATTCCAGTTTTGTGTCCCACCTTGGAAAAAAAATGGAAAAAAGTTTAGAAACTCTCAAAATGCTCTGGTGTTTGAAAGTTCAAAACATTATCGTTCTGTCCTTCACAGTGATCATTTCTGTTTAAGTAAATTGCTACAAAAAATGTCTAAGCCTGAAGTAAAGTGCTTCAAGAACACAAAGTGAAATCTTGCCTTTGATTCATTTGATTGTAGTTTCTGGGTATAGGCTGTGAAAACATTTTTTCCCCCCTGATTAGGTATCGAACAAGGACTTGTAATCTCTGAAAATCTCGAAGGAAAGCAAAGCATTCCCCTTCACTCTAGATAGCCCCGAGCTGTCCTGAGAAGGAGTGCCGACAAGGGACCGGCTGCATCTCGTCTAAAGCAACAAGAGAGGTTTCCCACACCTAAGCACCTTTCTGCTTGCCTGGCGTAGGCAGTTTTCAGGTAGAAAAAAGTGCCTGTGCAGCACTGCTCAAATCTTTCAAGACCCAACTCTCTCGAGCAACTGCCCAATATCACACTAATCCTGGGTATTAACGTTAAGCCTTCTGACCAGGAGGGTTTTGGGTGGCAGTGGGGGGAGCCGCTGCCTCTCTCGTCATTAGACCTCCATTCAGCAGATGAGCGATCCCAGGCAGGGGGAGCTGCCGCCCCTCCCTCATGGATGCCCCACACCATCATGGGGTGACGGACCTGTCCTTCTCACCGCCGTCTGCGCCAGCAAAGGGAGGCTGCTCCTCTATGGCAGCACAGCTCTTCCCTGCTCTTGGCCCTGCTTTCAGCACCTCGTCCGTGCTCTGAAACTCCTCGGGGCAGAAGGAGGGATGTTGCACCCAGGTCTGCAAAGGAGCGCTCGCCCTGGGAGTTGATTTGGCATCATCCTTTCTGCTGGCAGCAAAGTTTCCTCACTGCCAACATTCCCAAATGCTGGTGTAGCCTGCGTGCCAGTGTCTCCTTTCCTCCTGTAGCCTATATGCCAATGTCTCCTCTCCCCCCTGCTCCCTCGTGTTGGAATTGCTAAGCTTTGTGCTTGTGCCTGAAGAGCTATGGTTTAGACTTGCTTTGCCATGCATCGAAGCCATTCTTGTTTAGGAAGGAGGCTGCAGAAGGGGTGTGGGACAGAGGAAAAAAGATGACAGCTTGTTTTTCCTATGTGGCAGCGACAGATGCTGGGTATTAGAGAGAGGCAAGCTGACAAACATCTGAATGAGTGGAAGACTCCTAACCCAAAGGGAGGAGTTGTGGTTTAGGTTAAAGCCACAAAGGAAGTGAAGGAGGTTACCACTTTCCTGTCTGTGGGCAGGAGGTTCTCCTTCTGCTCATTTGAGGGCTTAGCTCTAGCTTGTCCTTCCTTAGGAACATGCTCCTCTGTGTACTTCTTGAAAAGCATTCGATCCAGCTTGTGATCTTGGGAGTGCCAAACATCCCCTTTATTCATAGAAATCAGCAGGAGCTGAGAGTTAAAGAAGTGGGAATCGCAGTCTAATTTATGGAGCCAGATATTTTCAAGCGCATTGTTAAGCCACATGTTTTGTTTGGTGCTAGAGCAGTCAGTGCGTTTCTCCTTGTCTCTTCCCCTAGACTGATTGCACTTGGATTTTTTGTTGCAAGTATCGGTACCTCTGGGGCTGCCGGCTTGCTGCAGGCTTCAGCTCTCTCTTGTCCCTGAGCGACGGGCAAATTGTGCAGCCTGGATCTAGCAGTCTCGCATGCTGGTACAGGGCAGACTCTGAATGCCATCGGGTACCTACCAGCGTGGCCTGTGATCAGTATTTTCCTTGATTTTCACGGCATGCTTTTCTTTGAATGGCTCGGAGGCTCTAGCTGTACGTGGCTGAGAAGTTTGTTGTCTCAGTTCAATGGCTTCGCTGCTCGCCTGTGAGGAGAGAGCGGCTGGTTAACCCTGGTGTGCTGCAGGAGGCATGCCAGGAGGGAGATGAAAGAATACGGGACTGCTCTTACAAGAGAGCAGACCTTATCCTGAGCCTGAGAGCTGGCATGTAAGCCGGCTGTCTTAACTCAAGCTATCAGCTGGCTACTGCACAGTGAGAACCACTGTCAGTGACAATGACTTCAGTGTGTGCCGCCAGTGCCTTCTGATCACTGTGCACTACTGTACATGAAAAGAGCATCTGAAAGGTGCTCCCTGAAGAGCCATTATGTGTTATGTGGTCTCTAACCTTCCATTAACAGCTCACCTTAGCCCCTAACCCTGGCCTTGGGATGCAGCAGAGTCATTTCATTTACCAGGTGTGAAAATAATATTTCGCCATGTGAGGATTATTGCTCTATCAGGTGCATTACAGTCTCTGTTTGCTTTTTTTTGTTTTGTAAAAAAAAGGGCTTTGTTAGAACTACAATATAGCATTAAAGATTTATGTGAGGCAAATGTGTCTTTTTTTTTTTTTTTTGCAGTGTGTTTCCTTTTAGAGACCTTCACAGTATTGATTTCAAGTAGATTTTCCTCCTGTGTTTTAAAACATTTCCTTTGCCTATGGGTTTTCAACATTACCTGCTGGATTTGTGTGCAGTGCTTTCCCCAGACTGTACTATTAAGGCAAGATTCCTTACTGCCGGCCTTGAGGGACCACTTTTGAAGCTGGAAGGACCGTGTGCTGTGCTCCTCAGTCCTGAGCTACCATCTAGCATTGCATCCTTCTCAATCCAGGATGTATTCTGGCGTCTAACCAAGCTGTGGGTTTGCTTTCAGCATGTGCCGATGGATCCCAAAACAGGTCCGGCAATAGCCTCGAGCTTGAAGTGAGAGGTGTTTGTTTGGGAGTTTCAGATAGACAGGGAAAACAAGCTGTGCGCTGGGATAGAGAAGAAACCGGAGCGGTAAGGAGCTGAAGCTGTAAGGTCATTTGGCTTTGGTGTTGGCATTTTATTGCTGGAGCTCATCCTTGCGGCCGTGAGAGCAGGGTGCTGAACTGGAGAGGGCAGGGGCCTCAGCAGGGAGGCTGGGGGTGCCGACGCAGCGCAGAGCCGGAGCAGCCGGAGAGCCCGCAGGAGCGGGCCGGTGTGCAGCAGCCACTGCTCTGCCTGGGGAGGAGGCCCCGGCACCCACGTTCTGCCGGGCTGGGAAGGAGCTCTGTCACAGGCAGCCAGAGGTGCGGGTTCAGCCGTCTTCTGGTGGATTGTACGTCTAAGACATTGGAGGCTTGGGTTCAGAACTTAAAGCATCTGGCTTGTGGTATTTGGCTTTGTTTACTGTAGTGCTAGAGCCTTAGGGCCACAGAAAGTGCAGCTTTATTGAAATCCTTGGAGTTACGCTTGCTTATGGCAGCAGGCAACTGGGGACGTGTTTTTTTTGGAGCATGTTGCCAGGAACATAAACCCTTTTCTCTGGGAGATGCTTTGTAAGGGTGGCTCAGGCGAGTGTCTGGGAAACATTGTCCTAATGGAAACAAGATGCAGAAATGATTGGGTCTCGGAGCAACTCTTACTTCTTCCCCACATCTGTGACATATAGAGTCCACCTTCCAAAGGCTCTTTCCTTCTCTCCTTCCTCATTACCATCAGATCTTAGTTCTGAACATCGTGTATTACCACCGAGAGCTGGGACACCGTGGGGGGCACTGCAGCCTCCGCGCGTGGGAGAGTAGTGACCTGGGCAAGGAAGCCAGCTGACTTGCATGGGACCTGGGCAGGCTGCGGTTGTGTTAACTGGATGAGGCAGCAGCAGTCTTCATTGTCTTGTTCTTAAACTGAAGGAACCTGGGCTTCAGCGTTTAAATGTTTACAAGAGATTCATGCTGGACCCTTTGATGCTGGATACTCATAGAAAAGCAACTACCAAAAATGCAAGTGGTTCTTTAAGACAATGTAGCCAGGGTATTACCTGCATTTCTTGTTGCTGGCTGGATTTCTGGCATTCATTTTGTTGTGGTCTGACAGAAAGGACAGGCAAAAGGTATGGGCTGTGTGTAGGTACAGCCCATACTGCAAGCAAGCCAAGGCACAGGGAGCGTATGCCATCAGAGTTACATTACCTAGGCAGGTCCTCTGTGCAGCACCATCTCACATGTTAAATGGACACTCTAAGGCATAAGGATACAGACAGAAAAGAAACATGCTGTGCTAGGTGTCTCTCAGGATCTGCAAGGCAGGTATTGTAAGCAGATGTATTCATACTAGGGAATAAACAGATATAATTTAAAATAAGCTGGCAGATTTTGTGCTCAGATGGACTAGGAACATTCACACAGTCTGTTCTTGCAGTTCAGCTGCGAGAGGCCAACACCTTCAGCAGAGAGGGACTAGCAAAATGTTTGGACAGAAGTATGTCCAGTCATGACATCTGTTGCTAAAGTAGTCCAGAGTTTGCACCATAAAAGTGCGCAAGTAAAAATGCAGAACAAGAGTGAAGCATTTATGTAGCTAAGCCAAAATTCTCGAGTGCCCTCTAATAAAGCAGGCACCTGTTTTTGCCAGTATAGTCCTCTATCATGGAGGATCTTGTAGATCTGAAAAGCCTCCAGTGATTACTGCAGAAGAAAGTCAGCACCACACTGGTAATAAACCAACGTCTAAAGAGCAAGGGGGAAATCTGATTGTTTTCTTTGGAGGGATCTCACTGTTTTATGTAATCTTTGTACAGCACCTGTAAATCAGTGACTAGCACTTTTGAAATGTATTTCCTTCATCAAAAGCTATTTGAAACAACAGGTAGCACCTATCCATTCAGTCTAAGCTCCCTTGACGTTTTTAAATGACAGATAATGAAAACTATCTTCATTATAACTCAAGCAATTTCATCAGGCTGTCACCAGCAAACAATGGCAAATTACAGACTGAACAGCCCTCAGCTCCACTCTCCTAGGTACCTGTGCAAATTTGCGCGTCTTCAGGGTGCTAGGATGTAATACAAAAAGGTGGTCAAATGCTGTCTGTTCCCATCCAACTGGGAAGGTGATTCCTGAAAATCGAGGCAGAATAGCCAGTGCCTTTTCTACTGCTTCTAAGAAATATAAGAGGTGGTATCTCAAGTGGGAAGGTTTCTGGCATGCAAGGCACTAGAGGTCAACAGGAACATGTTAAAATCTCTCTGGAGAGCAGCGGTCAGGTGGCATAAAAACGGAGCACAAATGTGAGAAGGATCGTGGGTGAGAGACACGGCTTGTCTAACAGAGTGCTGAATTCTGCACTGCCTTCAGTTTATGAATGGATTTAAAGCATGGTGCCAAGTAGAGCATATTGCACTTGTCTAATCCTTAGGTGACAGAGGCAGGCATGATAGTAGACAGAGCTGCATCCAAGAGGACTCATCAGAACATCCCAGGCAGCCTGGCATTATTGCTACCTGATCTGCGGGAATCAGTCCCAGCCCCTGAATCTGAACAGCCGAAGGGAAACCTGGTCAGCGGAGCAGCTGTCCCTGTGCAGTGCTAGCTTGTCGTGCCCTGGTGGTCTCTCCCCAGCCAGCGGTGCTTCAGGGTCCCTGGGCTGAACACCGCCCACTCAGGTCCTTCTCACGTCGCGCGCTCCCCCCATTCACAGACTTCACCCAGCTGCCCCACGGTTAGCTTAGAGGGGGACGGGGTTTTATTTTCACAATAAAACGTCACGTGTGTGAGATGAGCTTGGTATGGAAGAGGCTAGCACCGGGGAGTGAATTATAGGGGCCCAGGGAAGAAGGAGGCTGTGGCAGAGAGGGGGTTGTTGTTGGAGCACATGGGGAGCAAAATGACTGAGATAGAGGGTGTAGATAAATGGTTAGCAATAGCCGCTGTGGTGTGATTTGGAAGGAAAATCAGCCACTACTTCAGTCCTCAGTGGTGTTCAGTTTAGGGAGTTGAGTGGTAAATTACAGGCGGGTTAGGACTCCAAGAACATCGGTGACCCTGTGAAGTGCTGAGGAGAGAAAAGTTGCAGTAACAGGGAGTAAGATTCAGATCTCGTCTATCTGAGTATGAGTATCTCAAGGTGAAGTAACAGAAGGAGAGGAGGCGGGAATATTGATTTCTGCCTCACAAAACAGACAACAACGCCTACTTTTTTATAGCGAGAATTTAACCATTCGCTTTAATGGGCCAGACTGCAGTACAGTGGGGGCTTGGTTTCTTCTTCGTGTGCAGTGTAGAGGGGAAATCATGCTGAAGTTGTTTTTGTTTTATTGTAGCCTTGCAGGAGAGTCGTGAGCCACATTTCACCCTCAAACATCTGTGCGCTGACTGTAGGGGCAGCTGTAGTCCGCGGTGCTGCAGCCCTGTTGTACAGCAGGCGGGCACCCCGAGCAGCCAGATGCTAGAGGAGCAGCACTGAGAGGCACAACAAGCCTGTTATGCCACAAGGGCTGTCGTACGTACTGGTGACAGATGACTTCTGTCTGTCTGAGGGCAGGCGTAGCCTTCTTCCATTGATCCTGTGAGAAGGATGCTCCTAGTGAAGGGTGCTTTCTTCAGCTGTGCATGGCTTTCTCAGAGGTATTCCTTTGGGGATAGCGTTTTGGTTGGTTGGTTTTGCACCAGGAAAGTGCACGTGTGTGCCCCTGCGTGGTGGGGCTGTAGCTATGTGGCTGTGCAAGGAGGCTTGCTGTCTTGGACTAGGCTCATCGGGTGGCCGAATGGAAGCACGAGGTGAGTTTGGCAATTTTCTGGGCTGCTGCTGTGCCTTTTCTCATTGCAGTCAAAGACAGTCATACACATACAAAGGGAGTGTAAAGTTACAGCTGAGAATCTTAAAATGCTCAAGGGTCAGGCAGTTCCACAGCAAAGTTCTGGCTGGGCCACAGCACTTGGGGTGTGTGGGTGTGGGTGTGTGTTAGCGGTTCCCTGTAAAACATGGGAACAGTGTGATGGGATCAGTGTTCCTGGGCAAACGTTGTTTTTGGAATCTCCTGTATGCCAAAATTTGCCACCTCTGTTTTGCATGAATTCGTATTTTTCATGCGTTGCATGAGCATATGTTTCCCCAGATTCTGTTTACCTGATTTCCCTTCTGATTCTCTCCTTTCCTTTTTTTTTTTAATCACAGGAGATAAAACTGAGCATTTATCTGTATTGCTGCATAGCATTTGCCTCATACCTGCTTATTGACTTTGGAGATGACTCTCTAAATAGGGCAAGAGCTTCCTGCAATTGGAATGTTACAATGCGTGGGATTTGTTCATCGCATTACAGTTTTGATGTGGGATAATGTCTTGAAGGGGGGCAGATCAACTAGAAGGCTGGCTGGAGATCCAGAGGTACTTCTGTCGTGTATTTTAACCACAGGCCCAGTTCCATGCTCCAGCTCGAACCTGATTAAGGCTGAGGTCGTTTGGAGATTCAGGGGTGAATAGGAAACAAGATTAAATGTTTTTGTCTTTGCAGTGCAGATAGGAAAAGTGAGAGCAAGGCCTTATTTGCCAAGCTGAATTTGCCATACACTGTTGCTGTAGGGCGACGTGCAGGCAGCGTTGGTCAGATCCATCAGCCAGCCTCCTTCCTAGCAGAGCTCTGTACCCTGTGTAGCCATCAAGGCAGTGGTAATCCGCATAGGGGAGCTACAGGTGGCCTTAGGCCAGCAGTGGGGACAGAGGTAGGGGATGCGCGCGTGTGTGTACATATATATATATATATGGTTATTGTATGTACGCATTTCCCTTCTCTGAGTTTGTGCAGTCCCACACAAGTCTGGGTGCAGAGGGACTGTTCACCTGAACCCAGTTAAGAATGTTCTTTGGTGTTTGCAAGTCTGAGGTTCAGCAAAACTGTCTAGGCTCCGGGTAGTGTCTAATGCCAAAAAAAACTGAACTAGAAACAAAGCCACAACGATCTCTCCCCCTCCCCCTAATCCTGATTTCCTCATCTTTTAGGAATGATTTATAATAGATAAAATGCTCTCTGAAAGAAGAGTTTTTTCCAAGTTAACAGTGGATGTTAAACTACCCTTCCCTGTGGTCCTTTGCCATCTCTTTCACACCGTCCAGCTCTAGACTTCATCCTACAGCAAGATTCGTGAAGGCAGCTCCCCTGTGCCCATGCGGAGAGATCGTGGCAGTATGAGAACCGTCATCACCTGGGTTCCTCACAGAACGGGTTGTTTCCTTTCGAGAGGGCTCATTAAAGTGCGCAGCCATGTAAAACTTTAAGCTCATAAGAAAAAGATTTCATATATCCTGATCTTTCTGGGGTCCTGCGGCTCCTCTGATCATTTACACCAGAGTAAAAAGAGGGCAAAAAAAACCAACCAAAAAACAAAAAACAAACCCTAAAGCAAACAAACAAAGCAAAACATCCTCCTCCTGATGTGTGTTCTTCACTTCCAACAGTGTTAGCATTTTACACCCACTTTGCACAGGTGTATGTGAATACAGGAGTCTGGAGGCCGTGTAGAGAGCAAAGCTCTTAAGGAGTTAGTGGAGCTTCCCTGCTGGAAGGTTATGATCACAGTGAAAGAGGGAAGCCTTGCCTCAGCAGACAGGAAATATGTGATGCAATCTCAACACAGAGTTGCTGGAGATAAAATAGCCCATGAACTGAAAAAAATGTAGGGAACACTTTGCATGGGCCGAATGTGCCATGTCAAAGCTAATAGTGAGGGATCCTTTGACTGCAGAAGCAGCGGTGTACTGGCTACGGATGCACGTGGTAACTGCATCCCTTACCTGTAAGGAGGAGTGGACGTCCCTGATCCTGGAAGTAATAACTGTTGGCAGATCCTTCTTAATGGTGGCAGGTTTTCTTGAGGGAACGTTTTTAAGAATCAGTGACTGAAAAGGTGCAATCTGCTGTTTCACTTCAGGTGAAACTTCTTTCACGTGGAACGACTATGTGGTTAGAGAGCAGGCTCAGCTTCAGAGAGTGGATGGTCAGGAGCAGGGTGTAACTTCAGAACAGAGCCATGCCTCCGGCCTTCACACGCTGAGGCTCCGTGTCGCCATTTCGCCTGCCCTCAATCCCGTCTTCAAAAGTTCCTCTTCCTCAGAAGTTTCCACCTCCTCCAGTTGTGCCAGTTCAGCCGCTTGTGGGGATGAAATCTACAGTGTAGCTGGTCTGGCGTTAAGGGGTTGATCTTGTTAGTAGGGCTTTTAAAGAAAAGTTGGATTGTTTAAACAGCTCACCTGTGACTGTGGCTACATAAATAGTTTGGCTGGCACAAGTGTGCAGCAATAACTGCGAGAGAGAGTGGCAGGATCCTCTAAGTCTGCTGCAGATGGAGTAGTGAAATGGAGCCACAGCCCTACGCACTCTTAATGTTATTTGCATGAGTAGCTCCATTGTGTTTCAGTGGGACTCTACTTACACATGTAAAAATCAGTGTTTGCAGGGCCGGGCCCTTAAAGAGCATAAAAGCAGCGATTGGGGTGTGCCGTGCTCTGAACCATCTATAGCAAGTGTAATGCAAATGGATTTTGCTGGCTGGCCTATCTCGTCTGATCTGTTCTGCAGAACTGGAGCTCCTGTAGCCACTTTTCTTAGGCTTGCTTTGCTCTGACGGAAGAGGACGAGGACCCTGCTTCTGAGTCAAAAGGCTGGTCTTCTGTCCCTGCTGCTGCCAGGGAGTTGTGAGGAGAGTGTACGCAGTGTGGTGAGAGCTGCAATGTTTCCAAGATGTTCTTGGATTTGCTGGAGCGCTGTGGGGAGCCAGGACAGCTGCCTTCTCCGGGGCTGCCATTACAAGTGTGGCCAAGGGAGGGCAAGGCCCCATGGCGGGGCGATGCTCTCCCGGTAGGCCGGGGCAGTCCCGTGGCCCCGGGGCTTGACTTACCTGCCTTACAGCCTGTCCTCGCAGTTAAGATCATTTGGGAGCCTGTTGTTGTCAGTTCCCATGGTAAAAACCCTTGGGGGACAGCGCCCGGGATTTCTCTGCTGAGAATCCCTGCCTTGGGAATTCACTGCTTGTGGCAGTTTGCTGTGGCAAATTCCCACAGGCAGTGGGCGAAGCGGCAGCTTAACTCTTGAGGGTGAAGCAGAACACCTTGATAGTTGCTATCCGGAGCCCCAAAGAGAGGAAGGAAGAGACATAAAGCCGTTGGAGGGGAGAGGCTCGGTGTGGTTATTTGAGACCGCTGCCTGCAGAGTTGCACAGTCATTTATAACTGTTTGAAATGCGGGGGGATGGGGTTGGGGGGATGGGAGAGGAGCGGGAGGAACCACAGCATATGTGAGCTAGGAGCAGTTTGTGCTCCCTTTCCTTGGTCTCGCTCTGCCGGGGACAAGACAGCGAAGTTCTGGGCCAGAGGAGGGACGAGAACAGGAACGGCAGCCCGCCAACACCTCCTGTTTATCGCTGCTGTTGTATTTGTCGGGACTGAAGCACGGGCTAGGATTTTCAAAGGTGCCTTCAGGAAAGGGAAGCTGGGTGCCTGGCTTCTTTAGGCTCCTTTAGAAAACTCCCAGCCTCTGCTGCCCAGGGGAAACACACTTCCTCTCAAGCAAACCGCAGTGGGTGCGTGGTGTCAGTGAAGGCAGGACTGCGTCTTACACCACACCTGCAGCACCATGGGGCGGGCGTACCTGACCCATACACTGTGCTTTGCTGTCTGGCCTGTCTGCTCTGCGCAGCCGCTGCTGTCACAGCCTCTCCTGGGCTCCGTCCGCTGAGCCCTCTCTAGTGTGGGATGTGCAAAGGAGAGGAGGAACTGTAGGCGTTACCAAAAAGAAGGCCCATATCAATGTGAAAATAGGCAAGGTTTATGTCGGGCAAAGGAGAGGGCAGAACCGATGGCAACAGAGGTGGTAGTTCAAGCAGAGCTGATCTTGTAGGTTTCCTCAACGCTTTCACGAGTGCTGCTGTGATCAATGGGAAGGTGCAGGTTGGGAAGGGCTGGCGCTGGTGGACGGGTTGGAAAGACTGGCCAGGGACTGGTAGCTTCCACCTTCGGTCATGGATCCTAGGAACTTGCAGCCCAAGGGACTTGTCTGCAAAAAGTGACAGAGGGGAGCAGGCGAGAGAAGTCAGCGGGCTGAAAGTCTGTCCAGTGGGTCTGCAAATCAGAAAGGGTTAAAAGGCACTGCGAGGAAGTATCCTCCCTCAAGAAGAGTATCTAACAGCTTAAGAGGTGTTAGCTACTGTTGCAGCATTCAGGAACTTGTAAAGAGATCTTGCTTTTACTGTTGTTCAGTGGGGATGGACAGGGACCGGAGAAGAGAGGAGAATGAGGGCTGAGGAGAGAGAGGAGATATTTTTATCTGTAGGAATGGCGACTGCTCCACGTGGATGCCCTGTGCTGAAAGGGTCTTCTTCCAGAGAGTTGGGACTGTGTTAAAAGTGGGAATGGGACACTGCAAAGGGTGGGTCATCCGAGGGTAAAGGGAGAGCGAGCGCCCATTCTGCATTTCTGTTCGCTTCTGTTGTATTGGCAAAACGGGTTATTCAAGCATCACGGATAGGCAAAAACGATCAGCCTGCTTTCTCCGCTTAGACTGCAGGAGTTCTGTGCATCCGTGTGTCACCCGTGGTTTGGAAAACTCTTCCTTATAACCCACAGGATCGCCCATTTTAAGAACATTTTGTGGAGGTGAAGGATTAGTGGATGTTGAAAGCGCTCTTTTCAGGAGAGTAAGTCACAGACTGGAAAGGGCGGGGAATAGCCACAAATCTTCAAAACTCTTAACTGTCAGCCGGTTTCAAACTACATTGATGCTTAATCCCCCAAACATGGAGCATTTGTTCAGGATAGGGCCCTTGAGCATGTTTAGGAGTTGATAGGATGTGTCTGTTTGTCATTACTGTCTGGTTCCTCTCCGGTTAGTTGCAAGCTGCTGCTTAACCCGGCGCTTTCTTCATCAGGAGAGGCCCTCAGATCTCCTAGAGGGGCTCCATCAACCCGCTGGCAGCCGGTGGGCACAGCAACGTTGCTCAGCCACCTGGCAGGAGGAATACGCTTCTCCTCCAGAAGTTTCCCTCCTGCTTTCTAGCGCACCTCACCGATGAGGGCCAGCCATCCCCTTCTTTCTTCAGAAGCGCGGGGAAGGGAAATTTCAGGCTTGGCTTCAGCGGGCCGACTGACCGTGCTGCTCCATAACGGTTCTGCCCAGCCGCCAGCCGGCGCCTCCGGGCCGTGCCCGTTGCGGGTGTTTGCGCTGCCCGGCGCCCGCCTCGGCTCCCCAGGGTGGAGAATCCCCTCCGGGGGCAGCTGGTACCCGACCCCCCCGCCCCGCACGGGTGAGGCGGCGCCCGGCGAGGTTGCCCGGTGGCTGCGGGCGGGACGGCGCTGAGGGGAGGGCGGGCTCGCGCCGTTTCCGTTGGGGGTGCCGTTAGGGGGGCGGGCCCCCCGCGCGCCGCCTCCGGGGAGCG
>VXAL01009190.1:119461-162200 GCA_013399475.1 Chauna torquata
GGGGCGAAGGATGCGGTGAGGAGATGTGGTCATCTGGGATGCGCTGTGAGGAAGGGATGGGGGGCTTTGTTGCAGGAAGGAACTGAAATATCGGTGTCTGCATGAAGGGATGTGGAGAGCCCTATCAAGAAATGTGGAGCACGAGGTATGCTGGAGGGGAATAAGCTGATACAGGAGGGGACCTAGTGAGGGGAGGACGTGAGGAGCCGGGACTCGAGTGGCTGGGAGAAGGGCATGTGGGAAGGGGGCTGTGGTGTGGGGAAGCACTGGGAGCCACAGCGTGGGGTAGGAAAGGCTTTCGGCAGGAGGGAGGTGGTGCACGGGTCTGTAAAGGGAATTGTGGGGGTTCGGAGCTGGGAGCAAGAGCGCAAGGAAGCTAAGCGTTCAGTGTGGGGCTGGTATGTGAAGTAGTTGCATCTGTTTGGAGTTGTTTCTGCTAGGCAGAGAAGAGGTGCTGTGCATGTGTACATGACGGGGAACCTGTGCCGTGAACCTACCGCAAAGGGCTGATGTAACGGGGCTGTTGGTGGGGTGAGGAAGGCTTCTTCCGGAGAGATGCTGCAAGTTCATGAGATCCTTCGGGGCTGGATGACAGAGGACAGGGGAAATGACGCTGGAGAGCACAAATGTTTGGGAAAGTGATGGGACAGGTGGATACGTGCAAGCAGTGAGGCTCCGCTTCAAGGATGAGAGAACACCCTGCATTTCTGTGCTGTCCAGCTTTCTGTCCCTGAGGCCACCGTGTTTTAGGTGACAGGAGGATGGGGCTGAAGAGGCCTCTGATGACCGAGTATTTGGGATATGGGAGGTAGAGGGTGCTCTGGGAGGACAGACAGCAGGACACAGATGGGGAGAATCAGATGCGATAGTCACTTGTGGGTTACTATTTGGGCATAAAACATTAAGGTGGGATCATTACATGGTTAGTGGTTTAATAGTAAACAAAATGAGAAGTCAGTCAGGAAATTGGCATGCGGCGAAGAAAGTAAGTATGAAGTAATAAGCGACAGTAGGGAGTTGATTGTGGAACAATTCAAAGCCCACCAGTGTGAAAGGGAAGATGCTTTTATCCTCCAGATGCCAGACCTCGCTTGGAGCCTGGAGTTGGTCTAGAAGTAACTGAGACCCTTGCCTTCTGGGAGAGGAGCATCAGGTCTTGCAGCGCTTACCTTGGAAAGCAGCAGCTTCTCCTTGGTTTGGGCAGCTGTTAACCTCACCGACTCAGGGCAGAGAACAACAGAAGGCTGTGCCAAGTCAGGCTTCTCTTGTTAAGCCTTGCTGTGGGTGACTTGCTCTACTGTCAAAATAGAGTTGGAGGAAAGTGGGGAGACAGCCCTTCCAGTTTTGAGGGATTCCAGTAACACTTTTATTTTCCTTGTAAGTATTTTGTCCTGGGTTTCTCCATGAAAAGCCCACACAGGCATCATAGGAGCTGTGCAGCATCCTTAAATGTGTTGAGCTTTAAAAAGAGGAAACAAAGTGAAGCATAATTTTTTTTTTCTATTTTGTTGGAGGTTAATATTCAGTCAGTGATTGCTCAACATATTACAAAAACAAGTATTGGGAAGCTAGGCAATGCACTACATGAAATGAAATAAAAAATCACAGGGTACGTAATGAGAGAATTAACGTACCTGAAGAGCTTTAGTCCTGTCTCTTTGTTTACCTCTCGCCTGCTTTACGTTAGGGCTATAACACCCGATTGCTGTCTGCGTGGGGTGTTACAGGTGTGGGACTGGTAACACAGTTGGGTAAGGGCTGACAGGCGGTTGCTCTGCCTTCACCCTGCACGTGTCCGTATCCCATAGCAGACCCATCTGCTTTCTCTTGGAAATCACAGGAGTTGCTCTGGTGAGGTGATACCGCCATTTCGGACAAGTTGGTGTGATAGCTCTGGTTTTTGTTTGTTTGTTTGTTTGCTTGTAACAGTGATCTCCAAAAAGATTATTTTCAATGAATGTGTCCTTTTTTCTTACTCAGAGCATAAAAATGGCTCAAGGGCTCATATTCTTTCCCTGTCTTCCTTGCTGGCTCCTCCTCAAACAACAAAAGAATGGCAGCTTTCTTTTTTAAGTTGGAGTTAGCAACGATGACAGTTTTGGGATTTGGGAAGTTTCCCAGTGAGGTGGTTTGTTTTTTTTTTTTCCCGGGGGGGTGTGTGTGTGTGTGTGGAGAAGGGGGTCTTGGGATCTTGGGTCTCACTGCACTTTTGTGAACTCTTAACACCTTAATTGAAGGGGTGGAGATGCTGAACCACTAACAAAGACCTCCTTTATCCAAAATGTTAATCAATCATTGACGTTAAATAACTGTGAACAAAACCAACTAAAAAAAAAAAAAACCAAACAAGTTTTTGTCTAAGTCCCCCTCCCGTTCTGTTGCTCGTCTTTGGTCAGGTTAATGTTAGAAATTCTTTTGGGGATGTATTTTGTGTGCGCACATATGTACTTGGTTTTGGCAGTGTTTGGTAAAAGTTCTGTTGCTGACTTCCCAGTATATTTTTTCCCAAGGCATATTATTTAGTTCATAGACGCAATAAAGATGTTTTGAGAGAAACCGTGATCTGCTGTGGTGTGAGGGAAGTAGCGAGAACATGACAATACTGTTATAACCGTCTTCTTGTGAGGTCGGAGTGTGTGTATAGGGTTTTTTTTAGGTTTTTGTGTTTTTGGGAGAGGTGTTTTGCTTTCGGCTCTTGTGATCAGTTAATTTGTTTATCGGTCAACACAGTCTTCTAAGCTAGGCAGGACCTGAATTTTAATGTGAAAGAAAATAAATAGGTTTCTGTTCATGCAACCAGAAACTTTGTAGATGTCTTCTGTATATTATGAATACAAAGAGCATGGACTCTTTTCTTCCCTCTGCTTCCCTCCCTCCCCATCTTGCATTTCATCTTTGCAGTTCGCGTACTTGGATTGTTTTCAGTTAGGGGTAGTCGACAGCCAAAGAAACTACATTTGTCACTGAATATCCAAATATAGAAACTAAGGCAACTATAAGCCACAAGGCTAAAATATTCATATGCAACAGCTTTTGTGAACAGTTTATGTGTTTGAGGTGGATAAGAATGGCGTAACCTTTGATCCACATTTCCTGGCTATTCTAAGACTTGCTGCTCTTGTAATATGTTGAATTTCCATCCCTATTTCTATAGGATTTTTTTTTTCCTCCTGAGTTCCTGACCTGCTGTGCCAGTTGTGTTGCCTTACTGACTGTGTATATGGCTTAGGAGTTGTGGTCTTCTATAAATTCAATGGGAAAAAAACAACAACAACAACAACAACCCCCCTTTATCCTGGGGAGCAATTGACACTCAAGTGAGTATTCATATTCAGGCTAATTCACATCCTAAATGTCAGCTGTGTTACCTAGCAGGGTTTGATCTCTCCTTTCTAGAAGTTTGCCAGAATTTCTTCAGAGCAAGGCAGGCAGCCTTCATAAAATCCTTCTATCTAGTTTGCATGGCCTTGGACTTCACAGAAATCTCCGTGCCTCAGTAAGGTCTGTGGTCTGTTTACATAGATATCAAGTCCTTTAACCCAGCAAGATTTGCTATGGGCTAGGATTTCCTGCTTACAAGCTCTGCTGGAGTCCCTCTAGTCTTCCTGCTGGCAAAATGAAGGTGTTAACTCAGGTTTTGAGAGAGTTTCGTGAATGGAAGATTTCATTGCTGAATTTTTGTCTGAGCACTGCTGTGCCTATGGTATGTGAAATAGCTTTCGCCATACCCTTACTTGTCTGTTGGGCTTTTATTTTCCCATCTTAATTCTTCTGGGGCTGGACTTCCATTATGGTAGGGACTGCACAAGCACAGAAGAACAGGGACCTTACCCGTAATCAGGACATGCAGATGATCTTGACAAACTCAAGCAAAAAAACCATCTGTTGGGAGATTTCGGAAGAGTTGTCTTTAAGACCACACCATCTTACAAAGGCTGGTTAACGGTGTAACAGTAACAAAACGTAAGGTGATATTTTAACCTGTGCTGAATCCAAATTAACTGTTCCAGTGTTGACTTTAAAATGAGCGTCGCTGATATTTTTGAAGAAACCAGGTTGCATCTTCAGACTGTATCCTTACCTGTAGGCCTGTCTGCCTGCTGTTCGTATGCCTGCGAGCATTTCTTTCTGTGGTGGAGCTGGCTGTTGAGCAGTCCTCAGCGCGTCCCCTTCTGGACTCTGCACCAGCCCTTCCTTGGTGCCGGTGCTGCTGCCTGAGCAGCTGAAATGGATCAAGGAACTGATCTGGGCTATAAGTTGTCTGGCAAAAAAAAAAAAAAAAGGTTATATTTAGCTTGGATCGGTTTGCCAAACTAGTTTGCTGTTTGGCCACGCACAAAGTTGTACCGGCACATCAGACAGCGTGGTGCAGGGGTGGAAGTAAATATTGGTAGCAGCAGCCTTTTCAGCTGGCATTGCTGCCAAAAGGAATGCTCATCTAACTATACCTCTAAGAGTCTGCTAAACTTGCTAAGTGTTATTTACACCTATTTGTTACAGCTTCCCTTGCCTGAGAACAGTTCCTTCAGTTTACCTTATCCTTTTTGCCAAAAGTGTTTCTCATCCCTGAACGCGTATGCCATGTATAAAAAGAAACCATCCTTAAGAAGCTTTAGTGGGGGCAAAAAAAGGAGTGTGGCTGTTGAGCTATGGAAAAGTTTCCGCTGCTTCACGACTGTCTGATAATACGGAATGTGTAGTGTAAATTGATGATAGAATATTTAGCATGGTTGCAATTAAGCAGTGAAACTCACGCTGTGAGAATCATCAGGAGCAAGGATTCAACAAGAGTTAAAAAGGATCAGATGTCTGTAGGAATATGAAGAATATTCAATTATCATAATCAGTGACAGTAGAAATTTTGGAAGAAGTATTAAGCCTGTGGTCTAAACCTTGATTTTTATTCTACTGTAACAGATGTGCTTCTATATTGGGAAAAGAGAGGGAGGGCATAGCTTGTTTTTCCCGTGTTTACTGCGAGGGTCTTGCACGCTTCTCTGGAAACTTGATTGGGACCGGAGTTTGAGATGTGGCATTAAACTGCGTGGGCTTCTGGTTTAATCCTGGTGACCCATCCTGAAATCTGATCTGAGATACTAAACCACGGCTGTGGTGAAAAGTGAACTGCTGCTACCCGAGTTTGTACGTTTGTTCTGCTCCTGCTTCTGTGGGTTACCTGCTCCTCAGCAGAGTTGGATCTCAATGCTCTGGTTTTGATCTCCTTTGACAACAGTCGCTGAATTTATTTTAAAGGCTGTTATGAAATTGCAGTTTACTATATCTGAAGAATGAATGTTATCTCTTTAGAGTAGCTGAACATGCTCCAAGATCCCTTTTTTTCAGAGACTTAAAAGCAGAGGTGAGCTTTTCCTTGTTTGGCCTCTGAGAAGGAGCTTGTGGAATAGGGAAGGGAGATGAAAAGTGGCACTGTAAGGTGGTTTGTTTATTTGTTTGCTTGTTTCTAAAGCCTAGGCAGAATCAATGAAATGCTTTTGAAGGAAGGAGAATGGCAAGTATGCTTTACATGTGACATAATTCCTTTCAACAAAGCAGGGTTGGGAGGTGCTGGAGCAATGTCCTCTGAGAGCTCACTGAAAATTGGGTGCTGTAGTCTTGAAAACAATACTGATTCTAAGTGCTCCTTAGTGGTATGATTTATGGTAAAAAGAGTGCGTGATGTATGCAGTAATTTAACTGCATACAGAATTGAGGGAGAGCTTGCTTCTTTCTGTATTCAGGTCAGCGTAGTTGTGATTCAGGCACTGATAGTGCTTGAGCAGTTCCCCTGAGCTGGTGGTCCGGTTTTTGTGACTGTTTGGCCTCTTAATAAAGGAGTGCCACTGTGTTCTCGCTGCGTAACTTTCTGGCGGGGCTGCCTGCGTACTAGCAGCAGAGCAAGGGAGCTTTACAACGTTGGCCCATCTTGTCACTGCACGGTGTCCATGTGCCCTGTGCACCCCTGAACAGAGGGTGCAGATACCTGTTTCACCCTACCAGCAGGGCAGCTGTGGCCCATGGGCTCTTAAAACCAGATTGGGTTGGAGCTGGTGGCGAACTTGAGAAGAGAACCTGACTCTTAATGTGCCTGTGATTTATTGACTAGACTGTTACTTACTTACGCTCTACAAATTGCTTTAAATCTACGTGTCTACTTGTGTATGGTGCATGAAGCGGTTTTTGCCACCTTTGCGGTGTGTATGGAACTGAGCAAAACCCGAAGGAAAATTCTGGTTAAGTGGCTCACTGCTAAAAACAGTGGGTAAGGTCAAGCAGTAGACCCTTTTTCAGCTTGCTCAGAGCTATGCTGTCTGCATTTTGCTGAACTGACTTCTTCAGGTGTCTTGATACCACTGTTACTTTGCTTAAGAAATGGCAGTAGTTTATCTAAGTACTGGTCTGGTTTTGTTTGAGGATTGATTAGAAGTGTATTTGCAGTGTAATATAAGCCGTAGCCCGTCGAAGTGGAGCAGCCACAGCTTCTGCAATTGGAGCCCTTGCAGTGGAGAGTTCAGGCCGTCCTAGGTGTGGAAGAGCTCTTCTCTGAACTTGCACTAGTGGGATTGAATTTCTTTGCAGCTTTTTATATGTATGAATGAGAAAGGAGTAAAGAACTTCAGGCTGAAATGGCTTGACGGCTTGTTAGCAGGTAAACGCTCTCTCTGTCTCAGAAAAAAAACCCTTAACCCGTTTGTGGTTGGGGATAGAAAGTTGAAACTGTCAGGCAAATAGCCACCATCCAGGAGAAACACTTCTGAATGTTGTTGTGAAAGCTAGCTTTGATTTGACAGTTATGAGGCTTTGAAAATAGCGCTCTGTTTACACAGCACGGTAAATAATTTGAAGTACTTAAGGCTTTGCTGTACATGCGTGGCTAACTAGCAAAATATGAAACGTGTACATCTTGTGTTGAATGAGGGGGGATTCTGCAGCAATTGAAGTTGCGTGCACTTCATGCTTTTATAAGATCATGGCAAAGAAGTAGATTAGATAATAGGCCTGATTATAGAATTGCTTAGTTTCTTGTCAAAATAAAATTTTAACATGCGATGTTTTGAGATCTTTTAGGTGACCTCACGTTATTTATCAAATGTCAGTTTTTCATCCCAGCAGCTCTGATACGATCATGTAGCATCCTGGAGTGCCGTGTGCACGCAGTCTTTGCTTGCTAGGGTTCTTTGAAGTGCCTTCCTCCTCAGAAGAGTCATTGCTCTGCTGACGATCCGATGTTTAACAACTAGGAAACCAGCATACAGAAGCACCGCGCTGGGTACTAAAGGTTGTGCTCCATGTAACGTGCCTAACGTGGGTCTAAAAGCAGCAAAATGAGAGGTTCAACACAGCAGCAGTAAGCTGCCCGCAAGGGCTGTAGCAGTTCTTCAGCTCTGCTGCCACGGGGATGCGTGCTTTGCCCTGCCAGCCTCCCCAGGAGGGAGAGCCTGGTGTTAGAACGCTGCGGGAGGGCTCGTGCCAGGGAGCGGAGCAGGGGGACAGCTGGTGGCGGTGGTCCTGGGTGAGAACTGGTGCTGGCGGGCAGTGCTGCAGGATGGTGATGCTCAGGGGAGCCATGGAAAAACTGCTCGTTTGGGGTGAGAGAGAGGCCAGGTGCCTGCTCAGCGAAGGTGAGAGGAGGGAAGGTGTGTGGGTTGCCCGCAGCAGTTTTGACAGGCATGGTGTGTGGTGTCCCGTCAGCATACTGGGGAGTTAGGACTTGCTGTAGCACGGGGCTTTCCTTGGAGGAGGTCTGTCCTGTACTGACCCATCCCAGCCCTGTTTAGCTTCAGCAAACTGACAGGATTGCAGCCCGAGGTGTTATGCCCGAAGACTGTTCCGTATCTTTTATTCTGGAAGCCTAGTGAGGGCATGCTGAAATGAAACGAAAAGTGCTTGGTGTCCCATGGTCCCCCCCCACCCCCCTGTGCTGAACTGATGGGTAGCTTATTTCTCCCAAACCTTCTGCTTAAACAGTGTGGTGTTACCGTATACTGAAGAATGAACTGGTGTCTCTTCAGCTCTGTCTTCCTATCCATTGCTTCTGCATCGTGGTTTTTTTCCTCTCTCTACAGGTTAGTTTGTGAAGAATGGGCTGCTGGCAAGCCTTATACAGGTTTCTTTTACCTATGGTTGTTGTCACTATTTCAATTTTAGAAAAAATAAACCCAGAGGAGTAAGAGAAAGGAGATTGCCTCTGGCTCTGAACATGTTACCTATTTCCCCCAAACCAGATGAAATTTTGACAGGAGGCAAAGCTACGAAGGCAGCCTGTTGAAAGCTCTAGCGTTATCCACTGGACTCCTGCATGTAATGTTGACTGATGCTAGGTCTGTTAACTGCTAACATGATGTAGAAAGCTGCAGAAGCCTGTCATGTATTAGGGAAATACTGTTAAAACGTTTCTTGAAGAATCCCTGATTGCTAAAAGCTTTTGATCTTTGTTGGCGCTAACAATAGTAGGAACTCTAGAGCAGACAGGCTGCTGCTAAGGTAGGTGACGCTCCATGTAAAATGCTTAAAACTCCGGCCGTAATGTACATAGAGTGCTCTCAGCGTTGCTAACATAGGTGGAGCTGAGCTGATCCTGGCAGCTGCGCTGGAGGACGCTGAGGCTGAGCTGATGCTAGTGGGACGTCGCAGCACGGCTACGCGGCGGCGTGCCCAGTGCCCTGGCAGCAGCCTGGCTGACCTGTAGCTGCAAATGCCACTAATGCTGGCGAAGCTGAATTGGTATTAGCAACACCAGGAATTGTTCAGCCCATTCTTGTACAGAAGCAGGTAGTTGTAGTTTACTGGTTGTGTTTACTGGTTTCTGGAACTGTGTCAGAATATGCCAAGAGACTGTTCTAGTCCCAGGTGGGCCAAATAGTTCATGGTTTTATACATAATAGATGAGAAATTGAAGGGGACTCCAGGTGTCTGTGGACACCTTGAATCTGTTCACCGGTGCCTGTCTCCTGCACTAACTAGTGAAAAGAGTTGTATGAAATCAGAAATTCTAGGAAAGAGTGATCATCCTCTTTGTATTAATAACACACTGAAGTATTGTTAGGGCACCAAATAAGGCTTAATGGACATATAGTAGTCTTTCTGACAAAAAGTGTTTAAAGTGTTACTGACAACTTTTAAAATTATGGTTATGAGTATAGTGGTGGACCACGTGACTATTGCAAAAGAATCATTTTTGTAAATACCCAAAATGAATAACCGCTTAAACAACCTTTACATCACGGCGGCTGTTGGTTATCCTTGTGCTTGTCAGAAGGAGGAAGGAAGAGAACAGTCGGTGGAGATCACAGTGTGTGAGGGCAGGGGGCGGTTACATTAGCAGTGTCATGAAACACTTTATTCTCTGAGCCCTTGGGTTTGCGCTGTGCTTTGTCAGTGATTGTTTTGACTATACTTTTTTAAGAATGGAGAACGAAAGGTAGGACTTTCTGTGGTTGTCCCTATTTTGTATGGAGTTTGGGAGAGACTGGTTCTTCAGGAAACATCCACGTGTGTGGTGGTCAGAATTTGAGGGGAAAAGTGTGGGAGAAAGAGTATTTGCACTGTCTTACCCAACATGTGCACCCATATGTGGATGTACAGACATATCTAGGCTCAGTGGAGTTGCATTTGCGCGACCACACACACACCATGTTTGCATGGGAGTGGTTAAGTACGTTCTTGTAGTTTTAGGGAGGTTTATCGCACGGTCCTAAATTCTTATATTAATCTGAGCTACTGGAAGAAACTTTTTTCTTGTAATGGCATAGTCTCTTGCCTACTTTTTCCGTGTAAGTGTGCTTGTAGGTCATCAAGGTGTTAATTTTAAGTGTGGTTGTCTTTGCTCAGCTCCTTTCTCTGTACTTCAAGGCATGGAGTTAGTTCTGGGCAATAACATGCCTGTGTTTTAGAGGTTAACGGAGTGGTGGATGCACACCATGAGTACAAGGAAAGCTATTTTATTGGCTTCTTAGGGAAGTTGTAATGAGCCTGGTGAAGATTGTGTAGGTCCCACATTAATGTAGCAAAATGAATTTGGGTGACAAGTTTGGGATTCTTCTTTTGGTTGAGAGTTGCTTCTGGTACAAGACTACCAGCAAAGAGGTGGAGACTGTGGAGACTTCTCTGACTTGTACGTAAGGAGCAGTTCTTGGCTTTGGGAAGCTGCAAGAACCTTGTGTGTGCTATCTCTCTTTATTGCCAAGACATAAACGTGGTAAAATCCATACTGTTTCAGGGTAAGTGAGGACCATCTAGAAACGGATGACTGGCTGTGGGTTGCTTAGTATTAACAAGTTGGCTCTTGATATTCATAGAATCACTGAATGTCCTGAGCTGGATGGGACCCACAAGGATCATCAAGTCCAAGTCCTGGCTCCACACAGGACCACCCCAAAATCAGACCAGATGTCTGAGAGCGTTGTCCAAACACATCTTGAACTCCGGCAGGCTCGATGCCATGACCACTTCCCTGGAGAGCCTGTTCCAGTGCCCGACCACCCTCTCGGTGAAGAACCTTTTCCTAACACCCAGCCCGAACCTCCCCTGATGCAGCTTTTTGCCATGCCATGTTGAGAAAATGATTTGTGAGTAGATGGGATTTGTGGCTTACCAGGGAATGAGAGAATATATAGAAGTACAACTGTTACAGTAAAATAAAAATCAAGGTTTAGACCATGGGCTTAATACTTCTTCCAAAATTTCTACTGTCACTGATTATGATAATTGAATATTCTTCATATTTCTTTGTGCCGACACCAGTGAGCGTGTGACCGACCACCTGGTTGGCTGGAGGGTGAAGCTTGTCTGCTGAAAATTAATCATATCTTTTCTAGAGTTAGTTTTCAGCTGGGTCACAAGTGCTAATGGTGGCTGGAAAGGATAGACTTGGGTAGCCTTAGGCTGACGGAAGCTGCTCTCCTGGGTCTAGCACGCGCTTGGCCTACAGAAAGTAATGCGGCATTTTGACAAGCCCATCCTTGATGGCTTGATGTGAGTGGTTCAACCCATCAGCCTTGATGGTTGATCTGGATGCTGGTGGGTCCGGTACAAGTTGTATCAGAGGCGTGTGCTTTCTGCATTCCTGGGAAAGGAAGAGGAGAACAGCTTTTGCCAAGAGATACAGGGCAAATTAGGGGTGTAGTTAAAAGCCCATATTCGGGGCCATATCTAGAAATTGGGACTGGTTCAAGGGATAGAAGGGTGTCCTGTGTCCCCATCTCCTCAAGTGTCATGGGGAGAGTGTGGTGTTGGAATACTCATGTCAACTTAATGCTTATATGTACATGATCTTAAAGGAGTCTGGCTGCTCAATAAAAGCATTGAATAACACTTCCTGAGTCCTCCTTGTTTCCTAGTTTCACTCTTAGCAATGAGGTGTGTAATCAAATACTTTGTTAAACAGGAGCTTATTAAAAAGTGACATGCGCTGGTCAGGTGCAAGTGTGCAGAAAAGGCCAATGTTAACCAAACTGGTAAGTGTTGCACATGGTGCAAACCAGTGGTAGCTCTTGGGTTGCCAGGGGTGTAGTGGGGTCACCTTTTGCCGGTGCAGCTGTTCTCCCTCTGAAGCGGTTGAATGAGGGTCGGGGAAGTAGGATGTGCCCTTCCTGGCACAATTGTGCTGAAGGAGCGCGTCGGTTGATTCATTGCCTTACCCCACCTCTCCGGTCACATGGGGAACCCACTGGTGCACGCGCATTTGCTTCCTGGTGGAGGTGGCTCAGGCAGCTCCTGCTGCTGGTGCCGCTGGTCTCGGTCCCTCCTGAAGCCACTGCTCTTCCCAGAGCAGCATCTTACTCCACCCGCTCCCTCTTCTCTTTCCCACTCCGCTACCGCAGCTACGGTTCAGGGTGCTGGCTCAGCATGCATTCAAAGTCATCGCTTGTTTTCTGTAGCAGCAGGTCTCTAGCCTTTTTTCTTTTTCCATGCTGATTTTGGGCTCTCGCCACCCTCGGTCCAGCACAGATTGATGGTCTCAGGCTGTGGAGAAAAAAAAAGAAGTGCTCTCTTTCTTCTACACTGAGAAAGAGATTTCTTCCCTTTAATGCTTCATGTCACAGTAAGGCCTTAAGTTTAGTACTTTTATCTACTTGGTATGCCTTTATTTCATCTCTCCACATCCTGCTCCTCAAAGAGGAAGGGAGAAAAGACTGAAGTGAACCAGTGATAACTACAGCTGTTCCTGCTGGAGCAGCCATAATGCCGTACACCTCCAGGTACCTGGCCACTTGTCACTGACAAGCAATGCAAGCACTGCCTCTGCAGTTTAAGGGCATAAAGGGGGAATAAGCTAATTTGGGTGTTGTTTTTTTCTCTTCTTCTTTTGACTTCTGTTTGCATCGCAGTAGTATGGTGGCTAGTTCATAGAAGATGGTTCATGAGTAAGTTACCACAAGGTAAGCTAAGCTGAGCAGCTGTGTATTGTTAGTTACTCTGTGGTAGCTGCTTGTGTGCATGCTCTCCCCCTTTTGCTGAGAAGCAAGCTGTCTTGTGCTGGCTGTGGGCTAAGATTGTGCAGGTGAGCAGCAAAGACGGAATTACGTTGCAATAACCTGGCCTGGGCCGCTATAAAGGTGGCTCTTGTCTGGTTGTCTCCCTCTCTCGGTCCTGACCTCTGTTTCATAAGGCTGTCTTTCTCCAGTGCTTTGCCAAGCTGAACTCCAATGTTTCAAGCAATAGGGCTCCAACCGTTTTCTCAGATAGTCTCTCCATCTCGATGCATGCTGGTGCCTGTGTTTTACCTTTCAAGGGAAAAGGTGATTTTTGTCACTGCTCTGGTGGAGGTACGTCAGTATTGGCTCTGGCATGGCACAAGCAGTATTGTTTTGTTGGGTGGGGTGGGGGAAAGGGAAGAGGAGATACAACTGGGTAATTGGATTCAGGGATGATTGTGCTGCTGTGGTAGGTTTTGCTGGGTGAAGCAGCCTGTTGCGATAGGTGTTTGTTTCAGCTTCTGTCTGCAGGTGTGACTTAGCTAGATAAGGATGGTCTATCATGTTGATGATTTCATTGTTTGATTTGGCTGGACTGGGTGGAGAATGTAGCTCCATTGTTTGGGACTAGCTTTGTAGTTTGGTTTTGTTGAAGTGGATTACATGGCAAAGTATTGCTCCATTATTAAGGTGAAGCTGCAGTAGATAACAGTTGGAGAATGTTGGAGGGAAAAGAATACGCAGAGGGTTTCACAACGCGTAACTAATTGAGCCTCACAGTAGCTCCTGTGTTCCTGTTGGAGGGATCTGGTCAGCAGAATGCACGGAGATTGCACAGAAAACCCCTGGTAGTGCTTTCAGTGTGCAGTTGCACTTTAACTGCAAGGCTGTCCATGCGGCGTAAACAGCTGAGTGCTCTGAGAGACCGTGTTGGCCCTGGCAGGTCGGATGCTGTCTGGATTCATACTGCTCTTGTGGCCTCTCCAGTTTTCATGGTGGGTGAGGTAGAAGAAGCTGGCAGGTACCTGCTCTTTCTTTCTCTACTGACCTCAAATTTACCATTGAGCTGCGCCTCAGAGTCTGTGTTTCCTTGTATTTAATTTTCAAGCACTTGTGTTTTTCTTTAAGATATGACTGAACATTATCGATGCAGGGTTGTCTCCGTTACTGAAAGCATGACTGATCCGTTCTTAGGCTGTGAACACTTTTGGCCTTACAGGAAACAACTGTAGTGCAAGGGGTCCTAGTCCTATCTGCACCTCTCTCATGAGCAGACTTGCAGGATGACTTACATGGGAAGGTTTTCAGTTGGATTCCCTTCTCCCTATAGTTCATAGCACGGTGGCGTGAAGTAGGGACTGACAGAACAGCAGGTAGCGCGTCTTCCTTCCAGAACCTGCCTGGTTTTCCCCTAGATGCTACTGAGCGATTGCCTGGCTTTACCTGATGCTTGATGTTTGTATTTATAGCCTGTCTGACTGTGGAGGAGGTTGTGTATATGAAGCACAGGGGTTTGGCAGATGTTGCTGGGCTCATAGTGAGGGGAAGGTGAGCCTTTGAAGAGGGATGGGTACAGAGAAGGGGAGGTTGCTCATGTGAGCTTTGTGCCAGCTTCTCGGAGCACAGATGAGCTCATGGGAATCCAGCAAACTCAACTGTGGGAGTGCTAAAGCAGGTTTGAGCTACTTCCCCTCCGCACATCCTCGCGCAGCCGACATCTTCAGACTGTTCCAGTTTGACGATGGCATTTTCGCTGCTGATGAATTTTGCCAGCCTGGGCAGAGGCTCGCTCCTGTCAGTGGTTCAGAGCGAGTTTTGACTCCTCTGCTGCTGAGGCGAGGTGCAGTGGAAGGGGTGCAGTGGAAGGAGGAGCGGCAGCTGGCTGTTTCCTGCAGTCTTGCTGCTGAAACTCTGCCTTTCTCCTTTTTTTCAGGTGATCATTGCTTGTGAGAGGAGTGGTTCGCACCTCATGGCCTCCACAATGAGTACTGCCGTGTCGTGACGCCAGGGGTCTTGGTAAGCTACTTGATGGAAAGGGGAGGGCCTATGATGTCTCCACAAGTGTGAGTCCATCTCTCTTGTCTCTGAAACTGATGTTTCAAGTCATTTTAAGCCATCCAAATTGTGAGCTACCACCAAGTGGGGTGAGGCTACTTTTCACCTGTTCTCACCTCCTCCTTTGAGCTTGCAGTGGTACTGATGTGGTTGCGTCATCAACCAGATCAAGGGGACTGATCCAACTGAAAGGAGATTTCTCCTGTTTTCCTTGGGCTGGTTCCGATCCTGATCTTTCCCTGATCTGGTCAGGAGGGAGGTGGCGAGAATGAGCAGACTGTTGAACCATCCCTCTTCCTTGCAGCCTGTGCCTAGCATGCCTTAAAGCAGTCCTGAAAATACAGCCTCAGAGGCAGCTTGCCGAAATGCTTTGGAAAGTGGCTTTACCATTCACTGTCAGTGAACCTACCTCTAATTTTAAAGCAATGATAAGGGCTTTGCTATGGCCGGCAGACTCCAGCTGCAAAAATACATTTCTCTAGAGACTTTCCATTATTGAACCCTAGATTTCCAGACAGACATATGTTAGAAGTGCATTTAGAAAAATTGTGAGGCATTCCATTTCACATTATAAAAGATGGTACGTTCCCAGTGTGCAGAAATGAGAAGCAGAGGAAGGTGAGTTGCTGTTGTTCCAATATATCCAGTGAATATATTGATATATCCTTTATAGCTCTCTCTGTTAAGAAGAAATTTAAACTGAGATTGGAAAATACAGTTCCCTTGCAGAGCGTATCAATTCTAGTAGATGGAAGATAGGTATATACGGTATAAAACGCAGGGTTAAAAAATGGGAGGTTTTTTTTAATTTGCGCTGTGAAGTACTTGAAAGTTTGGTGATGTCAGAAATCCTGTGCAGGTAGTGTCATCTTGATTCTGTTCTTCATGTTTTCCCATTGCACTGTGAAAGACTGAGAGTCTGAGAAAATTCTCAGCTTATAATAAAAGGTAACGTCATAATGCATAAATATCGAAAGGGGAAAAGCAGAGGAAGAAACAACTAGAATACTGAAGTCCATCACACAGACACCCACGCTATTGTTCTTATTCTCTTTTACCTGAAATTCACTGTATTTCGGTCACACCTTCACCGTAAGTGAGGATTCTCTAGTATCACAGAGTTACACTGGCTTTTACTGGTGCATAAATCTGTTTTGAAAAGTGGAGTTGATAACGCTGTGTCTGTTTTGAAAACGAAACAGTAAGAGCTGAATTTGTGTGGAGCGTTGGTACAATTTAGATACTTGGGAAGATGTTCACTTTTATCTTCAGTGTGTCCGTATAGCACCAGCTCCGATTACAGCATGGTAGTAGTAACAAGAGTAACTCAACATTGTTCTAGGAATCAATGGGATAACCAGCTTATAGCCGCACAGAGGCATATGGGTCCTGTGGAGTGTGCGGCTCAGACTGGAGTTCATCTGACTGTGCCTACAGAGGCAGGATAAACGAGGCCATTACTGCAGAAACATTCCCCATGTTAATGGGTTTGTGCAGCACAGTGGAGGTGAGAATATGGAGCAGGATGATTCCTTTGGCTTGTGAAGGAGGTACCTGGTAGAGAGGAGGATTTTTGCAGGCAACATTCTTCACGGAAGGACTGCGATCTGGAGCACTATCCTGTTAAAGTGCAGCAGTGCAAAGTCACTAAAACGTATAACGGCACAGCCTTGCAACGAGATAATTTTGGGGAACTGGTTCTCCAGTTCCCCAAAAATACAGGTTGCTGATAATTCTCCTTGGCCAGAGGTGGTCATATAGTACCCGAGTTTCTTAATCCTCTAGTGTCAACACATAAGCAAACCAATTTTTGCTTTTTAAATACAATTCAAACAGTAGTTTATCCATAATATTCAAGGCACTCCCAGTCTGATGAGGTTTACTTTGTTTCATTTGATACATGCAGGAAGAAACTGCTTCTTTGGGGCTGAGAAGGAATACCAGGAATATTTACATTTGAATAATATTTAACTAGCAATGCTTAATACATTAACAATAAATCTTGGTTAGATTCTAAATTAAGTGGATTTGCATCTGAGTAGATGAGATGAACAGAAGAGATTCTGTTGAAACATAAACAAGACATAAATTTGTTCCAAAATAATTTAGCCCAAAGGACGTAAACAGTAATGTTCAATAGTTTCTTCCTCCAGAAACAGTTTTTTGTGCCATGTTGCCTGCATCATGCATATTTGCTTATTAGAAAGAAGCTGAAAAAATGATTATTTTGTTGTGTGGGTGTTTTTTTATTCTTATTTTTTTTAGGGTCTCAATAGTTTGTACAGTGTTACTGAGCAAATTTAGAGGGGCAGCTCTCTAGTGATCTTTTGGCCTTTCTAATAGAAATAATGACTGACTAACCTCTCGGCTATTTACAGAGTAATCACAGCATAGCTGGTTGCTTACAGGTGGTCAGGAAGGCATTTTATTTTATTTTCCTCCCTGTGTGCAACTCTTAGCACACATCATTGAACTTATGTCTAGTTATATTGGACCAAGGAGACAGAAAAGATTTGAGCAGAGTTTATGTTCTTAAGAAGTATCAGATTACAGCCATTCACAGGGGAATTCTGGATAGCTAAGTTGTGTTGGAGATTTGTCATTTTGGCTTCCTGCTGACTTGCCGTGAGGTGTCTTCAAGCTGAACGCTGATATGGAATCAAAGCGTCCAGGTACAAGAAACTTTCCTGCTTTGTTGACTCCAGCGTGATTTGCTTTGGATGAAGGGAAGCTGGCTTCACTGTCTGTAAACTGAATGGTCAGCCAGGGCTGCCTCTGATTTGAAATACACAGCTGTACTGAGCCGTCTGAAAGCTCTTCTGTGTCTTCTCAGTAACAGGGAAGGATTGCCATTTACTATTTCACATCAGAAATATCTGCTTGGAAGGTTCCTCACCGGATTTCTGTTCTCTTCTTGTGGGGTGGTTTTAACAGTGTGCCCTGGAGATGCGAGACTTCCCCTGGGCAGCAGGAGGCACGCGTCTAGAGAATGCTGGAGCTGCAGGAGGGAAGCGCCCCGTGCAAAACCAGAGAGGAGCAAAGAGAAAAAAGGCAAGCAGACAGACAGCACTGAGAGAAGCGGGTGGCAGAAAGTGCTTCAGAGCTGCCTCTGGCGGCACAGTCCCAGAGGAACTTGACAAGAGCCCATCTGTGTGCGTGTGAGACTGTGAGCTCAGGATTTCTGTCAATGCATTCCAGTAATCCCAAAGTGAGGAACTCCCCATCAGGCAACACACAGAGGTAAGGAAAAGAGCCAGCAGTGAGCTGCTCTGGGTTGGTGCATGATGCTGTCCCTGCTGTGCTGCAGTGTTAGCCAAGGGCCGGTGCATGTGACTTACCAGTCTTCCTCTGCGCTCCTGTCGGGCCTGTTGAATACCTGAGCGCTGGCTGCACAGTGCTGATGAGCCTCCACGTTTGCTAGGCTCAGGAGGAGCTGAAAGAGCTCTTAGCCTGTGAGGTTCGGATTCTCCGTTCCTCATGCCCTCCTCCCTTCCATCAGGTGTCTAAATAGGTTGTAGGAGAGTGAACATGCTGTTTCTATCTGTTCGTGTTCTTCCCCCCACCCCCCTTCTAATTATCTGTTTCCCTGAGGGTAGTTGGGCAGCAGAAGGTCTCTCTGTCTGTACTTTCACACAAAATGCTTCCTTCTTATTATGTGCCTGAACAGCCTGGAGAATTGATCAGCTGTGCACTGAGATCTCTGTATCACTCACCTGCCAGTGCAGCAGGTCAGCATCTCTCCTCCGCTAATTTGGAAAGGGGAAAATATGGAAGTGAAGAGTGTCCAGGGACTCACAGTGGTCTGATTGACAGCATTCTCAAGTTTGATTATTTACTCCTAGAGGTCATTTGGAGCTTAAGAGTGACTCAGAGGGAATGCCTCTGAGTCAGACGTCTGTCCAAAGGAGGAAACGGCATGTGCGAGTCCCACAGTGAGGATGCTAGCAAGCACTGCCTGTTGGAAGTGGCAGTGATGATGGGAAAACAAAACGCAGAAGATCTGGTAGCAATGGAGTAACTGGAGGCTGAGGAGGGAGGGATGGCTGATGTGTGTAAAACCCAGAGGAACAAAATGTTTTTAGTATGCAGTTGGCTGAATGGAGGAGGGGAGGAAAGGACTTTGAATTTCCTCTGGCAAATTAAAGAAGCTTCACCTGCCCCATTTTGCAGGAGTGTGCAGAGAGATGGTATCCTTCTCTTTCCTTATTCAGAGGCAGGTTGTAGCTGGTTTAATTGTTTTCACGGTCAGAGGTTTGTGTTTTCCTGGCAGCTCGCCCCAATGTATGATGAATGCTGCAGTAATGCTGGATTTTCCTTGCGCTCCCTGTAGAACTGGATAGGGAGGTGCGGAGAGGGGGGGGGGTCTGCTCTGATCAGAGCTGCACTGTATAATTTGGGTCCGGGAGAGTGGTGAGGTGAACTTTATTGTGCTGTGTTTGTTTACTCTGAGCTGGTCTTGGTGTGAGGCGCTTCTCTGTGCACATAGAAACCGTTGTCTTTATTGACAGAAGCCCCAGAGGTAGGTCCTCATGTGACAGCGGTTCCTGGGATCTGGCAGGTCCGTAGCTTGCCCTAGTGCCTTCTTGAGCAATGAGATCCCATCTTGGATAATAACCCTTTCAGGGCATGTTCAAAAAAGCACCTGGATGACTCTAAGCTTGCAGGCATTTCTTATTTGTCAGCAGTTGTCTTGGCTTGCAAAGGTGGCAGCAGTTGTTTCTGCTTTCTGTTCCCACAGGGTTGAATGAATCCATGGAGTGATTTGTCACTTTTTTTTCTTTCCCTTTTCCCCCCTCCCCCTCTGCCCCCAGTAGCCCCAAATCAAAGCAGGAGGTGATGGTCCGTCCCCCTACAGTGATGTCCCCGTCTGGCAACCCCCAGCTGGATTCCAAATTTTCCAACCAGGGCAAACAAGGGGGCTCCACCAGCCAGTCCCAGCCCTCTCCCTGTGACCCCAAAAGTGGAGGTCACCCCCCCAAAGTGCTCCCTGGCCCAGGTGGGAGCATGGGGCTGAAGAATGGGGCTGGAAATGGTGCCAAGGGAAAGGGGAAGAGAGAAAGAAGCATTTCGGCAGACTCCTTTGAACAGAGGGAAGCTGGGACTCCTAATGATGACCCTGAAATCAAAGGTATGTTTGCTAGGATACGTGCACAAGTGCAGACAATTACTATGAGTCCTCTGTGAGATGGAGAATTGCTATGTAAGTGTTAGCGAAACATTTATTTGTCTGTGGTTCTGTAAGTTCCAGCCAACAATGTCTAAAGGTCTTGAGAGCAAGCGAAGAGGGGAGGTTGTCATAGCTGACATCAGTAAATGTGTCCCTCCCATTCATGTTAAGTGCAGACCTGACTCTGGTGGGAAAGTTCCTTTGTAACTCTGAAACACCCCCAGAGGATTTGAAAGCACAAATGCAACCTGTTGGTTTCCTTCTGGCCTTTGGCCTTTCAGGAGCTGCTCTGTTGTAACTGGGGTTTTGAACAATGTGCAAGCCTGTTTTGTCAACACAGATACATAACTTGTAGCACCCTGACTGGTAACACAAGCCAGAGAGTTAGGATTTCTGGGTTCTGTTCCTGGCTCCAAAATCGCCCTTGTGAGGCGGTGTGAAAACAGATGAGATGGGCAGTTGTTCATCTTTCATTTATTGTCTGTTTGCTAGGTCTTCTGGCTAAGGTGGCCCAAGGGTGCAGGGGGAAAGTAGAGTTTGATAGTGTTCTCCTTAGATGTAGACATTTTTGTATTTGGATATTTTAGCGTGTAGTTTTCCTGCTATTCTGTGTGGCCATTAGAGAATGCAAATGGATCAGCTCTGGGAACTGCCACTTGTCTTGGAATGGGACAAGTTGAGCTTTCTCCTGGCAGTTCCTGTAGTGCAGCATGGCATTAGAGGGAACGTGCATGGTGTAACAGAAGAATTGCCTTTAGTAATGCTTGAGGGAGAAGGGGGAAATTTCAGAGGAGGAAAAGCTCTGTTAGTTTCCAGATATGAACCAGAAATGGTTTCCAAAGAGCTCTGAAGATAGTGATTCCCTTCTTTTCCTCTTTTCCCCTTCCAGACTGCAATTCTGCTGATCATGTGAAGTCCCAGGATTCTCAGCACACACCACACTCCATGACTCCTTCAAATGCTTCAGCCCCAAGGTCTTCCACACCTTCCCATGGCCTGACTGCTGCTTTGGAGCCAGCAAGTGGGCAGAAGACTCCATCCAAAGTGGTTTACGTCTTTTCTACTGAGATGGCCAACAAGTAGGTAGATGCTTGAATGCCGTCAGAGAGCGGGGCTTATATTTGTGCTCCCCTTTTATGAAACTCTCATGTGCCCTTTCTCCATCCAGTGTGTTTTAGTAGCAAAAAGGCATTGCTAAGTGTTTTGGGGTTGCTGAAAGGGCTGGAGTGGGGAATGTCACTGCCTCTTGCCCTCTGAGAAGTGGTTATTCCTCTGAGGTGCATTTTTGGCAAATGCCAATAAGATTATGGTTTGCAATCTATGCAGTGAGTAGCGGCTGGGGTGACTTAAACTGAGACATGACCCCTAAATGCTGATGAGTTTGTAGAAGTAAGCATTTTTCTTTTGCTACTCATCTGGAGTCAAGTATGTGTGGTTGAGTCTTTCTCCTTTCTGCCAACTGAAGGATAGAAGGGAGGCTGGTTAGGAAAATTTGATCCTTAGCTTCAACTGGATATGTGCGTCTGTCTGTCTATCTTTGCAGGGCTGCAGAAGCTGTGCTGAAGGGACAGGTGGAAACCATCGTGTCCTTTCATATCCAGAACATCTCAAACAGCAAGGCGGAACGAAACACTGTACCCTTGGTAGGGAGTTACCTGCATGTGGGTGGGAAGGGAAATGGTAAATGTGCTTGTGCGTGTGTGATTTGGAGAGACGGATGATTATTTATGCTCTGCAATAAGTTGTAGGATAGAAAAGAGAGAGACAGTTGTTGTCCTAGCCTTCTGCAAGTAAATGGCTTGGATTATCCAAAGAAGAGTTGGAGTCTTGCAATATTTGGGTAGTGTATTTCCAACCCATTGGTCATGCAGAGCTAGCACAGAAGCAAGGTGTACGTGCTGTAATGTTTTTCTTCTGGCCAAGATGCTGCTCTGTAAACACCGCGTGGAGGCTGCCCTTCCTTGCAAAGCGAGGGCTGGTGGGCTTGAGACAGGATGCTTTGTTGGCACCTCTGCTTATGTGGCACAGCTGTAAGAAGAGTGAGTGATGGCATGTGGCTTTCTCTTTCAGAACCCCCAGATCACTGCACTTCGGACTGAACCCAAGCCCCTGCCGCAGCCACAGCCCCCTGCCTCCCAGGACCAGAACCCTCCCCAGAACGCCAAAATGCAGCCGACTCCACCTGTGTCAGCACCAGTATCCAAATCCACTGGTCCCCCATGTCCCATAGATCAGGACAGTCCCAGCGTGGAAAGCAAAGTGATGTCTGTGGGCAGCCCTGCCAACTCTACCCCGTTGCAGACGGAAGGATTTGGGCAGAGTTCGACCCCCAATAATCGAGCGGTTAGCCCGGTTTCCCAAGGTAGCAATAGCTCTGCTGCAGACCCCAAAGGTCCTCCCCAGCAGGTGTCTGGGGGGGACCCATCCAGTCTGGGTGAGAATCCAGATGGACTGTCTCAGGAGCAGTTGGAACATCGAGAGCGCTCGTTGCAGACCCTGCGAGACATACAGCGCATGCTCTTCCCTGATGAGAAGGAGTTTGCGGGAGGGCAAAGCGGGGGGCCACCCCCAAATTCTGGGGTGCTGGATGGTCCCCAAAAGAAACCTGAAGGGCCGATACAGGCCATGATGGCTCAATCCCAAAGTTTAGGCAAAGGGTCAGGGTCTCGGACAGATGGAGGGGCTCCGTTTGGCCCTCAAGGACACAGGGACATGCCCTTTTCCCCAGATGAAATGGGGCCACCACCAATGAACTCCCAGTCGGGACCTATAGGCCCAGACCACTTGGACCACATGACTCCTGAGCAGGTGGCCTGGCTCAAGCTGCAGCAGGAGTTTTACGAGGAGAAGAGAAGAAAGCAAGAGCAGGTTGTTGTGCAGCAGTGTTCCCTGCAGGACATGATGGTCCATCAGCACGGGCCTCGTGGGGTTGTCCGAGGCCCTCCCCCTCCCTACCAGATGACCCCTGGGGAAGGCTGGGGACCTGGGGGTCCAGAGCCCTTCCCTGAAGGCATGAACATGTCACACTCTCTGCCCCCCAGGGGCATGGCCCCTCACCCCAACATGCCCGGGAGCCAGATGCGCCTGCCTGGTTTTGCAGGAATGATGAACCCTGACATGGAGGGTCCCAGTGTCCCAAATCCTGCCTCCCGGCCCGGGCTTTCAGGAGTCAGTTGGCCAGATGACGTGCCAAAAATCCCAGATGGTCGAAACTTCCCTCCTGGCCAGGGTGTCTTCAGTGGCCCCGGCCGAGGGGAGCGGTTCCCCAATCCGCAGGGCCTGCCTGAAGAGATCTATCAGCAGCAGCTGGCTGAGAAGCAGATGGGCCTCCCTCCTGGCCTCAACATGGAAGGCATCAGGCCTGGCATGGAGATCAACAGAATGATTCCCTCCCAGAGACACATGGAGCCTGGGAATAACCCCATCTTCCCGCGCATGCCAGTGGAAGGGCCGATGAGCCCCTCCAGGGGGGACTTCCCAAAAGGAATACCCCCCCAGATGGGCTCCAGCAGGGAGCTGGAGTTCGGGATGGGCCCTGGCAGCATGAAGGGGGACATGGGCATGAATGTCAGCATGGGCTCCAACCCACCCCTGGTACCTCAGAAGTTGAGGGAGGCGGGAGTCGGGCCGGAAGAGATGATGAAGCTGCGACCCGGTGTCTCGGAGATGCTCTCCTCTCAGCAGAAGATGGTGCCGTTGCCGTTCGGGGAGCACCCGCAACAGGAGTACGGCATGGGTCCCAGGCCTTTCCTTCCCATGTCTCAGGGCCCAGGAGTTGGCCTCCGAAATCTCAGAGAACAGATGGGGCCTGACCAAAGGACTAACAACCGGCTCAGCCACATGCCGCCACTACCTCTCAATCCCACCAGTAACCCCAATAGCCTCAACACTGCTCCCCCTGCACAGCGCAGCCTGGGCCGCAAGCCCCTGGATATCTCCGCAGCCGGTCAGGTGCATTCCCCAGGAATCAACCCCCTGAAGTCTCCCACGATGCGCCAGGTCCAGTCTCCCATGATGGGGTCTCCCTCGGGGAACCTCAAGTCTCCTCAGACGCCCTCCCAGCTGGCAGGAATGCTTGCAGGCCCCACTGCCGCAGCTGCCGCTGCCTCCATTAAGTCCCCCCCGGTCTTGGGGTCTGCTGCTGCTTCTCCTGTCCACCTCAAGTCTCCGTCTCTCCCCGCACCTTCTCCGGGATGGACTTCGTCTCCAAAGCCTCCTTTGCAGAGCCCTGGGATTCCCCCGAACCACAAGGCGTCTCTCACCATGTCTTCTCCGGCCATGCTGGGGAACGTGGAGTCGGGTGAGTGCCCCTCTTCTAGCCAGACCCCGCTCTTCGGCTCGTGTGAGGTTACGCAGAGATGTGCAGTCTGGGGAGGGCTTCCTTGCAGGGTGGTGGTGCAGGGAAGCTAGAGGGCACTTTGCGTGTTTGAGGGTCAGCTTGGTGGAAGTGTGAGTGTAAGCGGTTTTCTTCCTCCTGTTGCGTTTGTGCATTTGCACCGTACCTCCGGGGTGTCAGGGTGAGGGCCGGTCACTGGGAGGATGTCCAAGTGGCAGGGTGGGGTCAAGAGCTGTGAAAGGATGTCGTGTGTTGATGGGAGAAGATTGTCCTCAGAGCTCTTTCTGGCAGTTCTGCACCTGCCTCCTGATGATTGTAGCTTTGCAGAGAAGTTTCTCCTTATGTTATGAGAATGCTTCGGAATAAACGGCTCCTACAAACACATGCTGACCATAGGAGCTAGTCATGTGTCTAGGGGTGGTTAGTGATTTCTTGGTGTTCCACCGCAGACAGGGAGCTGTGCTAACGTTTGTTCAGACTTTGACCACTTTGGAGAGAGCTGAACAGCGAGTGGTGGCTGTATGGTCCCCATTTGGTAGCAAAACAGAGCCAGCCTGTGGCCTGGGACCTTGGCACGCGGGTCTGAGTGCCCAGCCTGCCCCTGCATGTCTCTGGGCTGTTTGCAGCGTGCCTCTCCCCTCTTTCCCAAATACTCCCTGCGCTTGCAGGGGACCAGGCTGCTCCCTCCAGTCAGGCTCCAAGCGCGGCAGCTTTCCAGCCCGGGGAGATCTCCTTTCTGGGCAGCTGGCCGGAGGCTGGGAGAGAGGTTTGCCCACGTTGCCCTCTAGTGCTGCTGCGGATAACAGCGCTGCAGAGGCTTGGCCGAGATGTGCCTGGTGAGAGGAGAGGAATCGGTGGCAGGGAGGGTGACCCCTTGCATCATTTAGCAGGGTTGCTGGCTGGTCTCTGTGCTGTGGTGTCATCTGTAAGAGAGCCTGGATGTCACTGTCTGCCCACTGTTTGCCCAGGCACCTGCAATCAGAACCAAATGCTTTAATCCACCTAAGGAATGCTTTTATATTGAATTCTTTCAAAGTGGAAATGTTCTGGCACTGTAGGATTTTTGTCTTCTCTGTTCTCCTTTCCTTCTTCTGGGGTGGGCCAAGAGATGTGCGGGGAATTTTGAGGGACAGTACTACTTTGGTTTAGCATCCTTCTCTTAGATGTGGCATAGAGTCCATTGCTGAAGGACAAAGGAGGGTGGAAGTGAAGTTATTTCTAGCTTTTGGAGAGCAAAGAATTATGTTAAGCTAATAGGTGCAGAGAATGCTTCTTTAAGTGGAATGAGCGGTAAATATGTATATGTAAAATCTGAAATGAAATTAAAACAAGGAGTTTTGCTTGTAGCTGCTGATACAGCTTGTCAGAAATCTGCCCACATTTCTCAGCATAATATCTTCTACAGCTTTTCATTGCACTGCGTATGTCTTTTGTGTTCGTTTGGTGCCTCTTAAAGAAAAAGGGAGTTGCAGTTGACGTCTGGTGGGTGCAGGAACAATTAATTGACTATGTATTTATTTGGATTTTTATGGCTAGCCATGGTACATATGTTTGTCTTCTGTGCATGGGAGTTGAACTGTAGGATTTTCAGACTTACCTGATGGTGGTTGTTGTGGATTTGTACAGGCTCAAGGTAGTTCTAGTGGAAGTGCGCAATCCAGGATAACAAAAGTTAACCATCTTGACCAACAGGCTTATTTTCCTGGTTACCTTTCACAGGCATTGAGTGCATTAGCCAGATGGTCTCTTTTAATAAAAGGATTTTTTAGTTTTTGAGATCTCTAGGAGAAGAGGGTGAGATGTGAGATTTAAGGAAGAAACTGTGAAAAGATTAAAAACAACACCTTTTCCTTCCCCCCCACTCTTTTCCTAAGGTGGTCCACCTCCTTCCACAGTCAGCCAGTCTGCTCCTGTGACTCTCCCTGGAAATCTTCCCTCTAGCAGTCCTTACACAATGCCTCCAGAGCCGACCCTCTCCCAGAATCCTCTCTCTATTATGATGTCCAGGATGTCCAAATTTGCCATGCCCAGCTCAACACCGCTCTATCATGATGCCATCAAAACTGTGGCCAGCTCAGATGATGACTCCCCTCCAGCACGCTCCCCAAATTTGCCACCTATGAACAGTGTACCAGGTAAGAAACTCAAAGGAACATAAGCCCAAGCTATCAGGCAATACAGTGAGAGTGATTCTTATGGAAGCTTTATCAGATGAAGATGATGAGAGGGAAAACCTTGAAGAATATATAGCCATAGGTTGTTTTCAGGGAAGGCAGTTGCAGTTCTCTGAAATGGGGAGATGGAACCTTGCAACCAGTTTTTCTGTCTGGAAAGTGTCTTCAGAAAGCGTCTAATTTAGAAAACCCACATGTATGGGAGAGATTTCCACTCAGGCTGAGCGGAATTACTTGTGTGAGTGAAGGCTGGTCGTGAGGATAATTATTAGACCTACATCATGTTACCCAGAGGAAACCATTCTTCCCTTGTCTTCAGGCAGTGTCATAGAAGCTTCACAGAGTTGTATTTTTGTTGACACTGAATCATCTGGTCTTTTTTCCTCCATTATTTTTGTGTATTGCCTTTGTTACAGAAGAGAGTGTTAGAGCACTTTCTCAGAATGTACATTTTCTGATACAGGGAGTGTGTAATGGCAGGCAGCCTCAGCCAGGATTGAGGGAAACTGTGCTGGTCCCTACCTGAGAAAGTGGGAGGAAAGGCAAAATATAATATTGTTCTTTGGGGCTCTCTTGCAGATGAGCATGCATGTATGATAAATCTGATTTCTGCTGACAGTTTAGCATTGATGTGTACACACGTATTTAATACAAAAGTAGGTTGCTGCCCCTCCACCCAGTTGAATTAATACAGTTGAAAGAGGGGATGACTGGATGTTTGAAGAGAGCAGCAATTGGTGATGAATTCTTGATGAGTTTACCTGTAGCTTTGCTATCTGTTTCACACAGTAATGATGAGTTGCTGAACGTACCTGGGAAAGCTGACTAGTTGAGAAAGTTTGATGATAGCTCATTAACCTCACCAATCACCACTGCCTAGGCTTATCAGCGTTGCCTGATTCATCACTTCTTAGGTTTTGAAAGGAGATTCAGTCACCTCCCGGTGGACAAGTGTCCATATGCTGATAATCTGCTACAGACATGTTTGTCACTGACTGCCTCGTAAGTAGTAAAGGTATGAGTTGGACTGAGATCCTACTTACAGAGCAGGCTTTAGTTCCTTTTGGATAGAGCAGTGACAAGCTTAGGGAGGCTGCTGTGCAGGTGGCATCAATTTTCTAGTTAAAATAGCGCTCTCCAGAGCCACTACTGATGCTTTTTTACTAGCAGTGATTTTAATTAATTTTTTTGGCGGACTTGGTAACCTTGCAGAAAGTTCTCTGATATCTTCATTGTTTGTTTATTATTGGCTGTTATCTAAATCTGATTCCTTATTTCTTCCCTAGGAATGGGCATTAATTCTCAGAATCCTCGAATTTCAGGTCCAAACCCAGTGGGTCCAATGCCAACCCTTAGCCCAATGGGAATGACCCAGCCTCTTTCCCATAACAACCAGATGCCCTCTCCAAATGCTATGGGACCCAATATACCTCCTCATGGGGTCCCTGTGGGACCTGGCCTGATGTCACACAACCCAATGATGGGACACGGTTCCCAGGAGTCTCCAATGGTACCTCAAGGACGCCTGGGCTTCCCCCAGGGGTTTCCTCCCGTACAGTCCCCTCCACAGCAGGTGCCATTTCCACACAACGGGCCCAGTGGTGGACAAGGCAACTTCCCAGCGGGAATGGGCTTCCACGGAGAAGGACCTCTGGGGCGTCCTACCAACCTGCCCCAAAGTTCGACAGATCCAGCACTTTGCAAGACTGGAGGCCCTGGCGGTCCAGACTCCTTCACTGTTCTTGGAAACAACATGCCTTCAGTTTTCACTGATCCAGAGCTGCAGGAGGTGATCCGTCCTGGAGCCACGGGAATACCTGAGTTCGACCTGTCCCGGATTATCCCATCGGAGAAGCCTAGCCAGACACTACAGTATTTCCCTCGTGGGGAGGTGCCGGGCCGCAAGCAGCCGCAGGGTCCTGGGCCCGGGTTCTCCCACATGCAGGGGATGATAGGAGAGCAGACCCCACGGATGGGACTAACGTTGCCCGGCATGGGGGGCCCCGGGCCAGTGGGAACTCCGGATATCCCTCTCGGGACGGCTCCGTCCATGCCAGGTCACAACCCGATGAGGCCGCCGGCCTTTTTGCAGCAAGGCATGATGGGGCCGCACCATCGCATGATGTCACCAGCACAAACGGCGATGCCTGGCCAGCCTGCGCTCATGAGCAACCCCGTGGCCGCTGTGGGCATGATCCCAGGCAAGGACCGAGCCCCCGCGGGGCTGTACAGCCACCCGGGCCCTGTAGGGTCACCTGGAATGATGATGTCAATGCAGGGCATGATGGGACCCCAACAAAACATCATGATTCCCCCCCAGATGAGGCCCCGAGGTATGGCTGCTGACGTTGGCATGGGAGGATTTAGCCAAGGCCCTGGAAACCCAGGGAACATGATGTTTTAAGCTGCTACCATAAGACTGGATGTTCTGATCCTTGTGAAGATGAGATTCCAAGTCCTGAGGGCTTTTTTGGGCGCTTCAGGAGTACAGTTTGGCCATGCAATGGGTGAAAAGAGACCAGAGGACGCTTTGGGAAATCTCGAATGTATGGAATTACCTGAAAAAAAAAAAATTATTCATTTTAACAGTTTTTTTTTTTTTTNAGAATCTGTAGCTGTATTTTGAGAATTGCCATTTGTCACAAGTTGCACCATTCTCTGTATGTTTACGTCCTTCGGACTGGCTTCTCCCAGGACTCTCGGTTATTTTTGGGGTTTTTTGTGTACTGTACTATATTGTAAAAGGGATTTTAGCAGAGACTTTAGTCTTTGGGGTGAGAGGAGAATGGGATTCTAGGCTGTTTACTTTAGGTGGAGAATCCATCTTCAGAACTTCGGACTATTTTCCTTCAACTCCAATGTATAGAAAAACCAAACTACGACCTCAGAGCAGAGTATTAATGAAAAGCACAAAAAGGAACTTAAGTTCAGTGAGGGGAATCTTTTAAAAGAAATAAATAATAAGTTAAGGACATATTTTTCAAATTATGGCGTGCTGTCCAGCACCTTCTGTCTCTCCCTCCCACTCTTTATTGAATAGGCTTCTCTCTCTCTCCGTCCCCCTTCTGTCTCCTCCTATGGCAGCTGCAATACATTGTGTTATTTTGGGGGGTAAATCTAGGAGCGCCTCTCCTCATGTGGGGACTCTTCCCACTTTTAGGAAGGGGCTGGACTTGGACACTGTTACATTCTACAGTAGTCTCTCTCACTGTTTCCTATTCTCCTTTTCTTAGGAACCCCAAGTGATTTTATTAATGTGGGAGTGGAACAGACACTAAAAGTTATCCAGGATTTTTTTTGTGGTTATTTTTTTTTCCTCCCCAGCGTAAAACGTTCTGTGTAACCTCCATTAAATTTGGTACAAAACCACTCGCCAGGGCTGTGGTGTCAGAAAAATAAAATATATTGTTTCTTACAAAGATGAACTGTCTTTTTTATCCAAGCCAGTTGTTTCCTGTGTACATCAGGTGGCTGGCCAGATGACTGTTTGCTCCCCCAGACTGACTCCCCCCAGTCGAGAGGCTAGGTGGGGCAAGCTCTGGCAGCTCATAAAAATCGGCTCTGTAGGCAGCGGTGCGCTCCTTGCAAGGCACTTCCGTTTGCTTACTGCTGAACACAGCCTGGTTTTCCGTGGAGTGAGGTCTTACTTCTGAACACCCCAGGGACGATGGTTATGATCTTTCTTCCTCAATTTATTGAGGGTCAAGGAATAGATGAAACCTGTTGTCTCTGTCGCTTCCTCTCGGTGAGTGTTTGCAGCACTACAAGGTACGTGGTTTTGAGCTTTCCCGAAGCAGCGACGTCTGCCTGCCAAGCGCTGGAGTCTAACGCTGTGCGGGGCACTTGGATTGTGTGTCCCCCCTGAGACAGCGGGGAGTGGATGAACTTAAATAACAAAGGTGAGAGAGAAGTCGTTGGTGAGCAGGTTTTTATCAAGATAGTCCTGCTGGGTAAATTGTTGCTTTGTTGCAGTTCTCATCGATCGCTTCCTAATCCCCTGTCTTTTCAAACTTGCCTTTTGAGAGAATTTCAGCAAGCAGGTTTTATGGTTTTGTCTACAAGGAGTGAATTGATGCTAGAACACTGATCGGGAGTCGAGCCCCGCTCCTGGAGAAAACCAGGATGCGTCAGATCTGTAGGGAAGGGAGTGGATGCTTGTGCGTGAGAATTTTTGAGAGTTAACTGATGTTTAATGGGTGGAAAAAGAATTGCTTTCCACGGCTGGCTTACCAAAGTTTAGTTGCTAGTGTTACAGAGTGAGTGAACCCATGCGCCTTTGGAACAACAGAATCCTCAAAGCATTCTGTTGGCTGCTTCCAGATTCACCTTTGTGCTGTCATGCAAATTTAAAGTGATTTGGGGTGAGAATTACTCTTTTGACAAAGTGTAGGATGTGTGTTGTGCTGCTTCCCTCTAACAAGACAAGTAGCGTGCCTGAAGCACAGGCTTGTCAAAATTTCAGAAAGCTGACAATGACACAGTAAGTGTTATTTCTGTACAGAGGAGTTACCTTTTCTTTAAATGGTTGCACAGCTCCCTTTTTAGGACCTTGCATGGGAATTGTCACAGTGCAGCCTTTTTAAATGTTGCCACTTCTGCTGCGACGTCTGACTGTTTTTACCGTGTTGAACAAATCAACTTTGATCGGCGTAGTAATAAGCTGGAGTTTTTTTAATAATCTTCCTATTCGTGTTGAGGTATTCTGAATAGCAAAGGATTTGAAGTGACTGTAACTTACTGTAGAAGAATTAGCATGGTGGGGGGGATGTCACTGTTTCAAAGCCGCTTGATAGTGAAAGAATGCATTCTTAAGATGCTGGGTAATTAAAGTTCCTTCTGTGTCCATCTAATGTGAAATGTTGGCATTTTGTGTCTTTTTCCTGCAGTTTTTTCCTGCAGAAAACAGCGAAGCTTTGAGTTCTCCCGAGTCCGTGTGGGTGCCCTTGACCTCAGTGGCATTGCCTGTCTCGCACCAGCTAATTGACAAGAGATTCAAAGGCTTTAGCTGGCTCCAGTCAGAAAAACAACTTGGTAGATGTAGATGGAGCTTCTTTGTCTTGCCCTGATTCCACTTTTCCCCTTTTCGCTTCCCAAATGCAAAAGCTTTCTCGCTGCCAGCCTTGCAAATTCACCTTGGGATCTGTAAGTCAGGCTCTGCTCTCTCCTGCTAATTTATATCCAATGGTAGCTGTGACTCTGCTCTGGTAGCCATGGCGCACTTGAAGATGGAAAGTGGAGTTGCCATTTTTAGTTTTCTTCCTCTCCCCGTCCTCCTCTTTTTTTTTTTTTCCAACTTTCAAATCCTCCTCCTCCACCTTTGTTTGAGAGAATGAAATAGACTTTATTCATACATGCTTGGCTGCTCTTCCTCTCTAGTAGCATGGGAGGAAACAGTCTGCTGTTCAAATTATCTCATCCCAGATGGCTGCGCAGCCGGAGCGCAGAGAGACTTAAAAGGTAAACCCAGCAGATGGTGAACTTCTGAAACGCGAAGTAATGTGCCTGCTAAATCAAAAGTTTAAAATATTTGAAATCTGCTTGTTTTAAAGTAGTAGACTGTTGCGAACAGGTCATCTGTGAAGTATGCTGGCAGTTTTAAGCAGTCCAAGTGAATTTGAGCTTTGTACCTGTAACATGGGTTAGCTAATCTACCAAAGAGCATTACAAGCAAGTCACTAGAATTACCGGCTTAGTACTGACCTCCTAGTGGTACCTGATGGGTAACGTTTCAGAAAGCAGACCGATATGCAGAGATCTTATCTGCAACAGTCTTTATTGGGATTTGAATGCTGGTGGTGCTTCTGGTAGTGTGCGTATCCCGACTTGGGAGTAGATGCGAGTAACTGACTCCTCCTGAGGAGGATAAATGTGAATCCGAAACGCTTCTCAGACTGTTGGAACTTAGCAGTTGTTGTGCCAAAGTGTTAGGGCTCTTACAAGTACGGTATAGACATGACTTAATTTTGCAGCGCTCAGTATGTTGATTGTCTACTATACCATTTTTTATTCTGATAGCTTTTTAGCTACGTTTGGTGGTTTTCTTCTGCACTCATGGTGGTGAATACTTCCCTCATGCAGCCTTGGCAGGGTGTTGGCTGCAACCTGTTCCCTATTTCGATATTTTTTTTTTAGGAGAAATGATCCATATTTGATGTTGGCCAGCATTTAGTAGAGTGCACTTCACTGTATCGATTGCATAGTAGTCCTTAAGCTAGTAAAGGTAAGTAAGTTCTGTCTTGCCTACGTGGTCTGTGTCATCCTCATGGAGAAGTGACTGCTAAGCGAAAGATTTTCCGTTCTTAGGCAGTCCATGTAGTTTGCAGTTATTTCTGTTAAGGCCGTTTGCTGCGATAGGTGTGTAACACCTAGCTTTATCGTGCTGTTTCTGTTTAAGATTAAAGCACGTTATCTGGAGTGTTTTTTCAGGCCTTAAACTCCAAACCCAAACTGCTAGCTTTGCTACGTTGGGCTTATTGACAGATACACTGAGCTCAATATCCCTTTGATCTTGACTTTCAACCAGCAAACCTTCAGTGCTTGTGGTCCTTCACTGAGAGACATAGGTCCTCACGGCTCATTACACACTCAGGCTTTAACCTCACGGTTGTTTTTATTCGAGTCGGAGCATGAGGAAGGAAAGAAAAGCGATGTTGTTTCGTCTAGGATACTGGAAACCTTAAAAGAGGCTCTTTTACATGAAGTGAAAATAAAACTCTAAATTTAAGTTGTCAGCTTTCCTGCCAATTACCCACTATACTAACATTGCCTTAAGTGTAACATGCTATATGAGGATAGGTTTGCAATGCAAAATGAGGAAGAGTCTTCGGTTTAAGTTGACCAACCTGAGTTAACTGCATTGGATTAAAATAGCCAGGAAGGTAGGCTAACTTGGGTTAGTACAAGTTTATAAGGGAACCTGAGGCTGAACTCGTTAGCTCACTTCAGCAGTACTCATACTAACAGCCCTAGGGTAAGAAAGTTTTGGATTGTTTTGTGTCCCATTATCTTGGATTTCTCTCCTAGTTCTTGTGGAGAGTAGGCATATTCCACAGAGATGCATTGCTTCCTTAGGAAATTGTTGATGTATTTTGTTTTTTATTTTTATTTTTTTAATTCCATGTTCTCAGAAATGCCTCAGCTCTTCAGTACTATACTTGCAGTTAGGCACTTGCCACGTAACTGTGTCCTGTGGTCTTTGAACTCTTCCACTGTCCCACCAGTCCCACTTCCAAAATCGTCATTTACACCTGCCACGGACAGAAGCGCGCCTCCTTCATACTGTGGGCCACGAATAATTTGGAGTTGCTCGGTGGGCTTGGGCCGACGCATGGTCCAAGCAATTTCATAACAAGGGGAAGGGGAAGGCAGAGCTGGGTGCAGAGGGCGGTGCAGAAACCCTGTGTGAGACAACTGAAATGACCTGTTCACAGAGGCTTCTTCCTAGCCACCGCCAAGAAGCTGGCCTGTTTTTCTGAGATCTTCTGTTGTTACCAAAGTGTACGTTGTCCTGCCTAGCGTGATTAGGTTATTGTAGTGGTGCGAATGCAGTGCCCTCTAACAGTCTGAGAACAGCTTGTGCTGCTGAGTTCGGTAGGTCTTGTGTGTTGCAGTTTCTAACCTGGTTGCTGTTCAGTTTTGCTGGGATATGCTCTTGGCTCTTGTTTCAGAAGGTATGTGCATTCCTGCTTTGCCTGCTGATACAGCTGAAGCCTCTGATGACGTTCCCCGATATCCCCTTTCCCAAGCAGTCCACATCTTACAAGTAACTTCCAATTGTATATTTCCATCACTGCTCTCCAAATACTTTATACCGTGCATAAAAGAGAGCTTGATTAGAGCAGAACGCACTGTTCTTAAGGAAGGGCATTGATTTTTCTATAACGGCATTATGTTTTTAGGCTGTATGAAGAAAGAACTTGGTGGAAAATAACAATGTTTTGTTTGTTTGTTTGTTTGTTTGACAGCTTCTAATAGCAGTTCAGTGAGACCTCCAGCAATGTATTTAGCATTCAAATTATTCTGTTCATTGCGCATGGTGTCAACATGTAATTGTGGTGGGGGCAGTCTAAATGAAAGAGCAGAGGTAAATCCAGCCCACGCTTCTCAGGGAGAAGGTAGTCTAGTGCCTGCAGTCACATATCTGTCAATGACTTACACTTAACTTCACTGCAGTCTGTTTTTGCTAGGTGAGAAGGGGTAGTGCAGAACCAAAACTGCAGCACCATTTTCGTAAGTGGTCCCCCTATTTTAGCCTTTGCATATCCCAAAGAAAGCAGGATCCAAGTTTTATTTACCGAGAGAAAAATTTTGGCAGCATAGTGGTCCTTAGTGTACTGTCTTATAGAAAAAAGCATCAGCGCCTCAGGTAGAAGTAGTTCTGCTGGCTATGCTGGTAATATTCCTGTTTTAAAAAGTGCAAAATAGATGTAGCACTGCCCAAAGCTGAAGTCAGTAGCAGCTCCTGGACTTCCTCGTTTAAAGCACATTAAGCAGAGTTCACCAAGAGTGCATGTTCTTGCATTTGGCCCACTGTGGTTGTTACGCATGTTCACAGCAGAACTTCCATAATTACAGGAGTGCAGGGAAGAGCTCTGGAGGCTTTCTGTCCCTGTGGAGGTTTTGCATGCACAAAAATGCCTTTGAAAAGATGGGGTAGCTAAATGCTATGCAATTTGGGAGGTTCATCTGTCTGCAGAGCAACTCTCCGACATGGCAAAAGGAACAGAAAGGCAGACAGTGGCTTCTGCAAACTGTGATGTCAAAGCTCTTAAGTCTGGTAGCACAGAGTGAGCTGGGCCTCATCCCACAGCCCTAGCATATGAGGAGCAGTTATGTTTTCTTGTATTCCTGAAGCAGCAGGGCAGTTTAAACAGGGCTGTTCTCTCCCTTGCTGTCTTCAGCCTCTCTCTACCTTTGTATGGCTACCTCAGAAGTGAACTTGAGCCACTCTGTTCTGCCGCTTCCTCCCTCTTGCTGCTAACAGTGAAAAGTGACACTGTGCCACCCTGTGTCTGGTCAGAAAAAGCTCCCTCATCTAAAATAGCTTTACAGTAGGCAAGGCTGGCAAGAATATAAAGAAAAATAGTCAAAGATGGTGACAATAAACCGTTTAATTTAAGACAACTATTTACGAGTCACTTTGCTGATTCCCTTCCATTTGAGAGCACAGGTTATTGTATTCCTCTGGGCTGACTGAGTACTGTGAAAGAACTTCTAGAAATTCTTCCAGTGGGCAGAGACCTGCTCTACATCCTTTCACCACTTGCTCCTGCAAAGAGACAAAATCACAGATATCACACATTGCCAAAGCTCTTTTTTTGTTGATCCTGCTGCATTCTGCAGCAGGGAAATATGCTAGCTGAGGCAAGTCCATGTGTAAAGTCACATCGGCTCACTAGCCAGCTCAACAGAAAAGATGGGTCTGTAGGTGTCTTACACTGTTATCTGGCTTGACAGCATGCTCAGATCAAGTCTTGTTTCACAACTTTACTTAGATGCGTGGCAAAAACAAAAGCTCTGGATTTGTACGATGGACTTCCTGTGGGATCCTACCTCTCCATGGTAAGACATGCGAACAAACCACTCTTTGGACTGCCGGTGCTGATACAGTTCCAGGGTCACATCTGCAGCGTAAGGGGGCCACTTCTGATCAAAAGTGCCCAAGGCCACCAGGAGAGGAATAAGGGTAACATCATGAGAAGCATAGAGAATGAGCTTTCTGATAAAAACAGGAGAGAAAAAAAATAAAAAACCTGTTTCTCTATGGATAGCCAGTATTGCTCATGCTTTTCCTAGCAGATGAACACTCATGCTCTTTACCCACGCATTCAACATCTTTCTGAACCAGCTTTTCACACTGACAGCAAGTTAGAATTTATAACTATTAGAGGGAGAGATCTGCCCTGTACCTGGCCTTTTCAGCTGGAGATGAGGGATCTGCTGCTTCTCTAATGTTCTTCTGTAAGGTATAGAAAAGCACACCAACACTCATCTGAAGAACTTCTCTATAAAAGAAGCAGAAATAAATCTACTAGTTTTTTTAACCTTCAAATAATTTCAAATGAACACCTGGAAACCCGTTTTTCTCTTACAAATTGATAATGTGTATTGAATGTAGCTAAGAACTATTAAATGTGATTCCTATGGCTACTTTTTATTTCAGGAGTTGCTTAGTCACCACTGAGATCCCAATGTGATTGCAGATTGGGAGGGGACAAGTGCTAACAAGCCAGTCTCAAAAGATGTGGTCCACATCCTGTGGGAGTTTCTGGGTTTTCCTTTATGTTCTCTATCCTATTTTGTTTCTCTAGTTGTAGTTCTGGAAGCATGGATATTAACCAGGGAAGATGACTGTAGCTGACTGTAAAAGAACAACTGAAGGGCTTGGGGTCTTTAAGGGTGGGAATGAGCAGAAGAAAGCATCTACATTTAAAAAAAAAAAATTTTTATCTCTCTATCAAACTAGAGATCTTTAGACAACTTCTGATGTGAAGAAACTCCAGCTAATGAATACCTAAGTGGAAATGGAATATGATTGTGACTGTGGCTCTCCTGGGTATTGTGGGAAAATCAGTCATTCAGTACCTGAGATCTCTAATACAAGTTAAAGACCAGTCTAAGGCCAAGTGTCTTAACAGAAAAGGCAGTCTTATGCCACCATCTGAGAGGCACTGGTGACTGTGGCAGCTGTGAATGAATCTGGAAAGAAAGCTGCTACTAGGTTAGCGACTCAGCCACCTTTACAAATTACTGTGAAGCGAGTAATTAACTGCATGTCACAGCAGATTCTTTTGCAAGTTATTACCTGTATGCTGGGCCTGGCATCATCTTTTCCACTAGCATCAACACTTCTCAGCCCAGCTGTGCAGGTGCCAACCCTGGGATAAACGTACCTGGTTGGAATTCAGATTGCAGTTTTGCGTCTGCAAGGACAGCCTTGCTTGTGCAGCCTCAGCACTCAGGCTCGAAGCACCTCCCATTCTCTTCTGCTTTTGCCTGTGACACAGGTTCACTTAAACAGCTTTGGCAACTGAGGCTTTCACTGCTTACTACAGTGGCTTACTACTGTTCCTCGGACACTACTCCCTCCACGACTGCCACCAAAACAGGACGTAAGCCCACATCTTGGCCTCCTCAGTACGGACTCCCTGACTCAAGGCACTGGACTTTGCACTGAGATGGCTGAGGCACAGACCTCATGAGGGGGCGTTAACGTCTGGTGGGGAAATGGAGCAGATTGGAAAGGACTCCTTGCATCTGCCACAGTAAGCTGGTGTAGCTCATCCACCCTGGGTAAGCTAAGACAACCCCCAAGGCTGGAGGCATGGGTACAGGCTATCACCTTGAACTGTCTTCCAGAAGGAAAAGCAGCGAGTCAACAGATCGACGCTCAACTGTCTGCTGAAAGTTCCTCAGCACAGGGCAGCTTGGCAAACCATGCACCTAGAAGGAGAGGCGGTAACATAACAAGAGGTTTGCCCCTTTCTGAGCCAAGCCTGAAGCCACGCAAATGACTGCCCACAGAAAACAGCTGTTCATGCCACAGCATTTGTACTACTGTATGCACTACGGCGTTCATGTGAGGAGTTCTAGTATGGTTTCTAAACACACAGACTTGCTCCCTGTGCCAAAAGAACGGACATCTTTTCTTGAGGCTGTATAAAGGGAGTATAACAGGCCTTGAGCTATTCAACTGACAGCCAGACCAGCAAGTCCAATTACCATTAGCTCCAGCAAAAAGGGTGTATTAAGGGGAGGTACGAATATTCCCTGCTCCCTTCCAGTAGCAAAGGCAACCTGGCTCAGACATAGTATGCTGGAACCGGGATTAAGATGATTCTGTTAGGTGCTGACTGCCAAAAATGGAAAGCACCTTTTAACAGGGTAAACAAGGCCCAACCACCCTCTTAGCTCTACTGCATTACATGTGAAAGAGGTATTTTCTTTCACGGTAAGAACATAAACATAGGAGATGAGTCTTCAGTGATCCTAGAGGAAGGCTGACTCTGTATCTTGCTTTTTAAAAAGGCCATGCTATTTCTATAAACTTTCTGGATTACACAGAAAGGTACAGGGATACCCAATGGTATCAGTGGGTGTTGGCACCTCTGTTGTTTTCTCCCTGTGCGTGGGGTAAGGAAAGAAAAGGGGGATGTTTCTTTCTGTGATAGTGCAACGGATGCACCTCAGCTCACCTGCTCAGCACGAATGTTATCAAGGAGAAGAAAAAAGTCCACAGACTTATCACCATCAATACCCATCTTCTCCTTAATTGTTTTCAAGTCATCAGAGATACCTGGCTGTAGCAGAGCATTCTTCAGCTTCTGCCTGTCAGGGGATCAGGAAAAAACACAAATGAAACAAAAACTTTTCACACATCACTTTCTATCTCTTGGGTTTTTTGTAACCCCCAGCCCAGTGGAGTTGTCTCGCATCAGTGAGGGGTAGAAGCACCACAGGATACTGAGGGATTCCTGATGATGGGAGTCTCAGTGGCAGAGAGGACAGACGCTGTGTCTGGGTGTCAACAGTTGGCATCTGCTCTCACAGAGGTGGATGAACAAAAATTATTAAGATGAGATGTTAACATCGCCTAAGAGCAGGTTCCTGTAAGCAAGGGCTATGTATCAGTTAACAGATCTGGCCATATTGGAACATTGCAAGCCTATGTCTCAAGGGAGTAGCCTATAACTGCCTCATGGAACAAAAAAGCTTAGAAGCTTTGAGCTGATTTCTGTACAGTGCGGGAAAAGGGAAACACCTAGATTCTCACTTATAGCTTAAATTCACCTCTCACTTTGTTAGAAGCCACCCCGCCACACTTTTTGAATTTTATTTTAAAAAGTTTAGATGAGACTGTCAGTGCTGGCCAGATACTTTGAGCTAGGTATGTTGCATTATTTTTTTTTCCTTCTGACCCTGATCTGTTGGAGAAGAGGTGAGAAAAGTTTTTTTTAGTTTGCTATTTTTTTTTTTTTTCAGTAACAGCTGTAGTTTCTGCTTGAAATCAAACAGAAACTAGAAGTTCTGGCATAGGTAGCCTTTAGGCTGGGTCAGTGCTTCTTACTGTAGCTCAAAAAATGCACCGTGACGTGGCTGCAAAATGTGCACAGTTGGTGTGATGGGGGGGAGGGAGCAGAAGAGCTTGCAGTTTACTCTCCTTTTGCACAGTTGGTGTTACTAGACTACTTTGAATATACTTTGGCTTTCCTGAGCTGCTTCTATGGGCTGTCATCTCACCGCTGTCAAGAACAACCTGTTGCCTGCAGTGTCGAGCATTATATAATGAGCTTTTGCAAGTGAATTTTGACAACCCTTAAATAACTTTGGACAAAAATATGCTAATGTATAATCCAACCAAACTGTAATTCATTTACCTCATTGTCTGGTTTCCACCCCATGCCCAACCTGGCATAAGCATTTCTGGAGTACTTGACTCTGCAAATATGAGTGTTCTTCTCATGTAGGATGTTTCTTATTTTATTTCAATTCTTTGTTAAATGTGTCAAGGCTAAGTATATTTCAGTTTCTTGAAAGTATAAACGTGGCAGGAATATTGTAATAACCCCCAAACTAGAAGATGAATTTAAAAAGGAAGGCCAATGCGTTCACACATGAAAGGCGTGTTAAGGGATGTAGATGACGTTAATTCTGCCCTGCAGCAATGCCACAAAATAGCTGAACATTAGCTAGTAATGAGTGTTTGTTAGTCAAACACTAAATTAAATTAAGTCTTTCAAGAAAAAAAATCTCTGTATTTCTTTTCTTCTGGTGCTTGTGCTTGGTATATGAGTGCTCACCTAGTGTTTTATACAACTAGCTAACCATTCCCAAGAAACAGTAAGTGGCAGGGGAAGAAACTGGGAAATGGAAAGAAAATGTGCTATCTTAAATTACTACTGCTGAAATGAAACAGCAGTAAAATCATACAGGGAGGTATGGCCGGCAATTACCTGCTCAAGCATTTCAGGCGCTGGCAGTTGTGGTAATTGGGGTAGAGGATTTCCGAGCTTGCTTCGTCAGTGACAATGACAACAGATCCTGTGGAATGAGAAGGAAGCTTCTGTGATCACTAGTGCATCTGCATGTCTTTCGACTGCTTTAATCACTCCCACAATCTTTGTGCTCAAGCCTACTGTTGTCAACTAGCAATTCCCACTGAGCTATCACCTGCAACACAATCCATTTTGCCTGTTTCTGTTCATTCACCATTTATTTCCATAGGGCTGTCTGCTGTGTACCTTGTAATATTTCCTAGTTGCATTCATTTTTTCTAGTGTTTGCCTGTGCCAAAAATTAGTTTCTCTGTCATGAGGATCTCTGGCAAGTCACTTTTGCTATTTGTTCCTGGAACTGAATACAGATGGAGCAGAGGTGAGTTCTTCAAAACTCAGAGCGTATTTCTAAGACATACAAGTAGTTGTCAACTGTCAGATACAGCTGAAAGTTGCTCCAGATACTGAACTTGTGAAGGACCTTGGTACTCCTATTGCCGAGATACTTTGGTTTCTCTAAGAAACTTTTTTCAGATGTGACAGTACATCTTGTGAACACTGGACCTGGAACTCTTTGCCCTCTTGATTCTGAAGTGGGGTTAATGCAAACCTCCTCAGTAGGTCTGAAATTGCAGCATTGGTGGCAACAGATCCAAGCTGAGCATCAGCAGAAAGCTACGCAAAGAGAGGGAGCAAGTGACAAGTTGATAAAGAACATACTGAACAGGACAGTACGGGGAAGAGGGCCAGGAGCAAAGAGCTGATAAAGAAGCAACAACCAGGAGCCTGAGAGAATCGGGATGCGAGAGGTGTGTGCATCCAGGGAAGACTGAGAAAGGGAAGGTACTGGTCAGAAGTCTCCCCAACCTTCTTTCTGCTGTTGGTACAGCCCAGCCAGCAGGCACCGTGTGGACTCCAGGTTCCGGAAAATATTAGTGGAACGGATGCTGAAAGAGAGAAAGCAGCTTGTGAGGCAGCACTTTCTCCTTAATGTGGATGGGGCTGCGTCTGGGGAGGACTTGCTGGAACCAAGGGTTTGGCTTTCACCGTGGCTTTGGAAACCTGTGGTGGGATTCATCGCGCCCTGCTACGGATACCTTAAAATACAGACTCCTATATCTGAACTACCATTTAACTTCCCTTCAAAGACAGTGGAGATGACAAATGAGCACTTATCTGTGATTTTATGTCATCCTAAACCAGATGCTCCCGGCATTACTGATGTGAGCAGCAGGGGTGCGCTTCATGTCACTGAACTTTAGTTGCTTCATCTACAGTGAGTTAAACTGTGCTCCAGAAATGCCTGTTTCTCTTCACTCACCACAAAAGCGCATAATACCACTGTCAATGGCTAAACCTAGGTGCAATGAATCTGTCCCTGGTGTCCCTGCCAAGACTGTTGGGAAACTGGATGCTTCCTGTCATGAGCGAGGTCTCACACTGGGCTTTGCAGACCGAGCAAAGATGATGGACCAGGGACCAGCCAATCTGTTATATGTGGGAGACGTGTATGCTGGTCAGAAAGTTTCCCTAGCACAGGGGTACTTGCTAGGAGGAAGGAAGGAAGGGGAGGTCCAGAAAGGTACTGAGAGACTCACAAGACCTCAGCAGGCTTAAATGTTGGTGAGAGAAAGTTGGCTTCTTCCACATAGCTTCTCCTCAGCCTTTCCCCCAGGGCAAACATCTGCTGCATCCCCACCGTTGTCAGCTGTCCTGCAATTGCACCACCCTAAATGCAAAGAAAAGGAAGGGTCTCCACTGGAATACAGAAATAAACATGTCTGCAGAGGGAATATGAAACCACCATCAAAGAGAGCCTCACCTTGAACGTCGTCTTTTTGTATTGCTCCTCATAGGGCGAGGGAGGTTGTGGTCCTCCATTTAGGTCAGTCACCGTGTAATCAAACTTAGTCTGAGCAGGTACCTCTAAAAGACTGGGATGCCATTCCACCTGTTTCAAAACAAACACTGCCTCAGTGGAAAAGGAGGACTTTCAAGAGCATTAAACCAATGCCGGACTATTATGTGCTGCCTCGCCGATAACGCAACACAGAGCCAAACTGAACCACCCTCATCTTGCCGTACGACAAGCAGAGACGCGACGGCAGTGCTGCGCGTTGGATTTGCTGATGCGCTGCGCACCACACACAGGCGCTCCCCCCGCCGTGGCACGGTATGCCATTCCCTCCCCTTCCCGAAGAAGAACCTGTCGGAGATCGCTACTGCTGCTATTTGTTACGCATCGAAAAGCTTCTTCAGCTCGCTACGAGTGTCTGCCACTCGAGAGGCTGCCTTATCGGAGGCCGAGAGGAGACGGATCAACAGCAACGACGTTAGGGCCAGTGCGTGCGCGTTGGCCAAGCAGGGGCCGCAGCGTGTGCCGGCTGCGGGGGAACGGCCTGGGGCCAGGCGTTAGCGAGCGAAGCCCCGGGAAGCGGCAGGCCTCCAGGCTGCCGCCCCACGGCTCCCCCCGCGCCGCCCTCCGCCGGCAGCGCCTCAGGAGGAACAACGGGCAAAAGCGGCCGGACGCAGGCGGATCGGCGGCTCCCCGACCGCCGCCGCACGGTTTCCGCCCAGCCCCAGGGCCGCGCCCGCCGCAG